>JACVVK020000324.1:407500-492500 GCA_018292915.2 Batillaria attramentaria | reverse complement strand
TTACAGAACAAAAAGCGGAAGATGGGCCCATGGTGAAAAGTGTGGATGATTTTGTGCCTGAGGGTGGCGTTCTAGATAGCAGTTTCCTTGACGACGCTAAGGAGGTTAATGTCAAGGACACCAGTAAAGATGAGGAGGAGGACAGGTCAGCCATATTTAGTCTAAAGACTAAAGGTTAAGGTTGTACTGATGAATAAAGTTTAAAAACTTGATGTGTCAGAAACACATTAGCATTTGCTGGAACTTGGTGAAGCGTAGAAACAAAACATCAGTTTCTTGGTCAACTATTTCCACCTCTAATAATAATAATAATAATAGGTCTTATAAAGCGTTAACAGTCTGCCCAAAGAACACTCAGTGCGCTACACACACAGTCAACTATTTCCACCTCTAATAATAATAATAATAATAATAGGTCTTATAAAGCGCTAACAGTCTGCCCAAAGAACACTCAGTGCGCTACACACACAGTCAACTATTTCCACCTCTAATAATAATAATAATAATAGGTCTTATAAAGCGTTAACAGTCTGCCCAAAGAACACTCAGTGCGCTACACACACAGTCAACTATTTCCACCTCTAATAATAATAATAATAATAATAGGTCTTATAAAGCGCTAACAGTCTGCCCAAAGAACACTCAGTGCGCTACACACACACATTCTCACGCATACATGAAACATGAAACACTGAGTATGTGTGTGTCTGGGGGGGGGGGGGGGGGGGGGGCTGTCAGGAGGGGTAGATCAGTGATGCTACAGAACCTCTAACTCTAAGTTATATATTATACGTTACCAACACTGTGATTTATTTAAAAAAAAAAAAAAAATAGAAGTGGACAGTGTTGTGTTCATCAGTTTTAAAATGAAGTGAGACAACCCATGAACATCCCAAAATAATTTGTAAACATTTGATGTGGGGAGGTAATCAGATAGAAGCTTAGAGTTACTTCCCATATTGGAAGGTTTCTTTCTCCTGACAGTTTCTTGTGTTTGATGTAACTACGCTCCTGAGTCAGTAAAGGCTTTGCCGTTCTAGTTTTCATTTTACTTGGCATTTTTCCTTCTCGTACGTGGCACTGTTCATTCGGGCCGATCGTCGGGGGTTCTCTCCGGGTACTCCGGCTTCCTCCCCCTCTGCTTTGGAAATGTTCAGCCCACCAAATTTGAAAAATAAATGCAATTCTAAATTCCAAAATTTAAATAGCTGAGCTGGCCCTTCGCACCACGTGATTGTAATGTGTTTATGTCCAGTGTGTGAGAGAATGCGTGTGATTCACATGAGCGTGCGTGTTGGGTTCAGTTCGCGGCGCTTTGAGCCGATTCAGGGTAAAGCGCCTATACAATACTCATTATTATTATTATTATTATTTATTCTGTTCCCACAATGTGGATATCCTGAGCTAATTTATTCTGTTCCCACAATGTGGATATCCTAAACTGATTTGAAAAAAACAATTGTACCATTCTTCCATGACAGTGATGATGACACAGGTGGCAACCCTATGGTAGCCGGTTTCCAAGACGATCTCGACTCAGACGATGATCTCTCCATCCCAGCGACAAGAAAACCCACAGCAATGAACTTGTCTGCTGGAAAGGTAGACATTGACATCTCCAGCGAAGAGGAAGACGAGGTGGATGACAGGTCCAGTGGTCCGGCCGTCACTGCTGATGCTGATGTCTCTAGCGATGACGACCTCAGTCATCCCAACCCTGCAGTCATGTCCGTCCCGGTAGATATCACTGATTCTGAGGAAGAAACAGAAAAACAGGAGCCACAGGATAAAGAGAAGGACACAAAACTAAAGGCTAACAGTGGAAAAAGTCAAGCAAACAGAACAGAAAAGCCGGTTAGCAGTGTTCACATTTCAGGGACAGCACCTGAAGAGAGTGACACTGTGACAGCTCAGCCTGCAAAAGCTGAGGTGATGCTGACAGACAGTGATGAGGAAGAGGTTCATGATAGTGCAGGGGTAGACAAGAAAGAAAAAGACAAAAAAGAAACAGACAAAATTAGTGGTGGAGTAGAGACAGACAGACCGGTTGCTGCTGTAGCCGAGGAAAAAGAGTTCCATATTGATGTTCCTCAGGAGGACTTCGGCAACTGGTTGGATCAGTTTGAAGTGAAGGTATATTCTGCCCCCTCTGTAACATAGATCTCTCTCTCTCTCTCTCTCTCTGATTGTTGATTGAAAATTAATCAGTGTTTGGTTAAACCACTTCCGTTCGTTCACTCGTTTGTTCATTCGTTCGTTCATTCATTCTCTCTCTCTCTCTCTGTCTCTCTCTCTCTCTGTCAGCCCTCTGATATGTATGTATGTGTGTATGCATGCGTGCGTGCGTATGTTCCAGAGGACAATTATTATTATATATATTCAGTTTTGCACAGGTCATCCTAATTTGAAAAAAATGACACATTGGCCTGCTGTGGTTATTGTGGATATCAGATGATGACACGTTGACCTGCTGTGGTTGTTGTGGATATCAGATAATGACACATTCACCTGCTGTGGTTATTGTGGATATCAGATGATGACACGTTGACCTGCTGTGGTTGTTGTGGATATCAGATAATGACACATTCACCTGCTGTGGTTGTTGTGGATATCAGATAATGACACATTGACCTGCTGTGGTTATTGTGGATATCAGACGATGACACATTCACCTGCTGCCGGTATTGTGGATATTAGATGATGACACATTCACCTGCTGCGGTTGTGGATATCAGATGACACATTCACCTGCTGCCGTTATTGTGGATATCAGATAATGACATCTTCACCTGCTGTGGTTATTGTGGTCACCTGACAGCTGTGTGTCCTTGTAACTGTACATGTAGTATGTTGTTGTTTGCCATTTCTCAGTTTGATTTGATGAACAGTGGTTGGCTGTCTCCTGTTCTTCACTTTCAGAGCCAACCTGCCAAACCTGCAAAGAAAAGCAAGCCTGTGGTAGTGGCCGCTGTACCAGACAGTGATAGTGATGAGGAACCTCCACAGATCAGAATCAGTGAGTTGTCACATTGTGTGATTTAAAACACTGTCTTTATCTCTCTAGTGTTTATGAGTTGTCACATTGTATTTTCAACACTGTCTTTATCTGTCTCGTGTTCATGACCTGTGCACATGGTAACTTGACAGAATGAGTGAGCCTTTGAACGTGATAATTACACATAACACAGTTTATATTTTCATACAACTGCCTCCCACCTGACTCTCTCCTTGTTGTTTTGTTGTTGTTGTTGTGTTGGTTGAGTTGAAAACATATTTCATTACTTGCACCTTGTTTGTTTCAGAACCGGTTTCATCTGACATTGAGGAAGCCCCAGCTAAATCATCAACGAAGAAAAAGAAAAAGAAAACAGAAGAAAAGGTACAGTGACCATTTTGAGTATTGTGAAGTGCATGTACATTAACTTTGATCACACGTCCAGTATACTGTATAGCACCCCTGATGGTGTTCCACTAATGAATATGTATAAAATGCCCATGAATATTAATGTAGACAAGAACTTGGACATACCACCTTTTACATTTTGATTCAAGAGAGAGCATTGAGCCAGAGTGAGAATCATGCAAGTGGTTTCCTGTATGAGTGGTTTCCTGTATGAGTGGGTACAAAGATGTATGACTACTATCATCTAACATTTACAATATATTAACGTAACATTGAAGACTGATTTAAATATGTTAATTTTTGTTTACTGACACTGTGAGAGTTGATGTATATGAACTGGTTTAAACATAAGTTTCATTTGACAGATAAGATTTGTATATAAATGTACATGCAAGCGATTCAGCTGAAGGTGAAAGGCCTCGATCTGTAAGCCTCTGCCTGCAGCACGGTACATGGTACATGTATTTGCATTTCAGGTGCGTATACACTAACTATGCAAAAAAATTATCTATTTCTTGTGTTTGATTGTGTTAGGGCGAAGACAAGAAGAAACACAGAAAGAAGAAAGACAAAGACAAGGACAAGACAAAAGATGGAGAGGGCGATGGAAAGAAGGAGAAGAAGAAGAAAAAGAAGAAGAAAGAGGAGAGTGGGGGAGGGGAGGGGGGAGGGCTGGACGATGAGGAAGATTTGGACAATCTGGAGGCGTTTCTTGGGCCAGGGGACAAGGGGGGTGGTGACTATGAGACATTATAGTATACGTTCTGTTGTGTCTTCCCTGTGACTGTATGGTAATTACATGCAGTTTGGTTCCTAGTTATAGGCAGTTTCCCTTTATTTGATCAATGTCAGATGACGTTACACTTACACTTCTACTTCACAATTCTGTTTTCATTTTCCATATTGAAATCTCATGTACTGCTTCCGCTAGTGATAGTATACTCCCCTACATTACACTCACCTGACTGTCTGTTTCAAAATCAAAGCACAGAATTTCAGTTCTGAGTATTTGGATGTGATGGCACATAATATGACCTAATTAAAGTTTAAGCTTCTGAATCGTTTCAACTTTCAGTCGTTAACCACTGAAGTGCCCCTGGTGCTTAGATGCTTAGATGAATTTACTTCTGCTAAATCAGTCTTGAAAGCTGTAGATCAATTTCTGAGTCAGATTTTTTTTTTTTTTTTTTTTTTTGGGGGGGGGGGGGGTATATTTTTGTCTCACCTGTGTCACACCAAACCCCCCCACCCACCCCCCCCCCACCTTCCCCCTCCAATCCCCACCCTCCCTCCACCACTTTCTCAGAACAAGGAGTTGTGCGTTTAGAGTGCTACACTTAGATTCCATACAGATCACAGAGTATTAACTCTTTCTGTGTTGCGTATAGTTGTAGTGGTAAATACCTGTCTGGTCTAAAGGAGGCAGGCCCTCACAATGCAACAGAGAAGATGTAGTCGGTCTGTTTCTGCCCTAGCTACAGCTACCCTCCACTGGAAATTGTAAATGACTTACATGATGCGTTGGCTGAAATACTGACCATTGACACGCAGAGTTTGACCATCCTGTGTAAGTGCCATAGAGTTAATAGATGTTTAGGTCCTTTTTGTAAATGACAGAGTAGACTGACTTTGTGAATACATACGGGCCGAACGCATCAATATTAGAGGCCTACTTTTGGTTGTTGAGCCGTATAATGTTCTGTGTACATGAAAGAGTAAGTAAACGCTGCAAATGAATGAGTAAAGTGAAAATCTGTTTTATTCCTGTTGATATTGACACTTTGCATTGTGCTTCCGTGTTCCTTATGGTCCATATCCAGTGTGCGCATGTGCTGGTTACCTGATCTAACCACCTGTGCCATGAAGTTGTTTGAGCTGTCCTTTAAACCATTGCTTGGCCTCTTGCTATTACAAAGTTGTGACAAATTCTGTAGCCGTTGAATTTTTTTTTTTCCCCTGCAAGTCAACTTGGTTCATGTGCAATATCACATATAAAAATATTTCACTTCTCAGTAAACAAAAATCATTATGATAATGTATAGCAGTTTTCAAAAACTGTTTGTAGAGGCATATACATCACTATCGCTTCCATGTCTGTGCTAGACTGACTGAAAAAGCATTTCTGAGTTTTACCTGTTTGTGATTTGCCTGACCTGACATGACCCCTAGAGGGAGAGTGAACGCTAGTGGTAAACATGTTTGTGTATAATACATCTACATGTATGACAGTTAAAAGTGTTGATAATACGTGTACATGTACGGCACACAGGTGACAGGTACGAGTGTTCGTTCTGATCACTGTCTCACAAAACCAGATGTGAAAAAATTGTAGGCCACAACTACGTATGTTTATTGAAACAAATTCCACAATGTTGTCAGTGTTTAATTTAAAAGAATTGCATTTTGTGTGGGTATGCTTGTGCGTCTGTCTGTGTGTGTGTGTGTGTGTGTGTGTGTGTGTGTGTGTGTGTGTGTGTTGTTTGGAGGGTGGAGGGGGGGGGGGGAGCATGATTGTGTGTGTGCTCTCTCTTGCACGTGTGTGTGTGTGTGTGTGTGTGTGGTTTGGAGGGTGGTGGGGGGGGGGAGGGAGCATGATTGTGTGTGTGCTCTCTCTTGCACGTGTGTGTGTGTGGTTTGGAGGGTGGTGGGGGGGGGGGGGGAGCATGATTGTGTGTGTGCTCTCTCTTGCACCTGTGTGTGTGTGTGTGTGTAGTATAACTGGTGGGTGATGGTGTTCATGATGTAATTAGTGACTGTTACTATACCTATACTTCATGTATTGGATTTCATGTTGTACATTATTTGACTGGTGTTGGTCACCTGTGCATTCCCACGTAATTGTACACACAATACACAAACTGCATGTCTTTCTAGTATAAAGGCCACACCTGTTTTTACCTGTATTGTTTGTTTCTTGTTACATGTTTACATGCCCCTTCTTTTGATGTTTGTTTCTACATGTATAGCTCACAGTTTCTGCTGTAGTTAAGTTAGTCATAAGTTTTCAGCATTGCTTGTTTGTTTTTTTTGTAAAATAGTACATAATATTAAATTGTAATTCTAAAGTCGCATGGGGTTTGATCATGAAAATGTGTCACAAGACGCGTGCGTTTGAGGTTCATATTCTTGTGTCATATTGTTGGCAGCGTGTTTCCCACCAGTTTTAAGGAAAGATTTTTCAGTGTCATTATTTGTGTCGTGGCATGGGGTTAGACAGGAAAATACTGAACAGGAGTTGCTAACTTGCTGAATGCTACGAATGTGAAATGTGAACAAAAGTAAGTTCACTGGAGAATTCTGCCATCTTTTGTTATTTTACCAGTTAGACAGGTAGCCTTTGTGCTCAGTGTGCTAAAGCTTGTGAATGCTGACTTTACAATATACTGGTGCATCAATTTTAAGGCCACACTGAAAATGACATGTACATGTGTTGCCCATATACATGGTGTATGAGTCATCCCCAGCAGTCATTAAGCCCCATTTTCCTGAAGCACAGCAATAAGTCTGAAGTGACTTAAATGATTCATAAATGATTTACGAGTTTTTAACTAATTAATGAAGTTACTTTAATTTTGCATTAATGGGAAGTGTTTTCATCAGTTGCATGTTTTATTTTTCATTCACCACGTGAAATAGGTCATGTCTGTTCAACATCCAGTGATTTCAAAAGCTTTAGTGAAAGGTAAATTATCCCCTCGTAGTCATGGCATATACTATTTCAGTACGCTTGTACATGCTCAGATCAGGAGCTTTTGGGATCTTCACTAATTATATATATTTTCAACAGGCCAGTGTCGTGCGTATGCTTTTTTTCTGCTTCTTTAAATTGTAAGTGGCATATTTCTCTAATAATGGCATGAAGTATAGACGACACTAAGTCATAGCCACATTCCCTGATGCTGATGCATTTCCTTCCATACAAAATGCTAGTGTAGCTGGGGAACATAGCGTGCACATCAGTTATTAGTGATCATGCTGCTATATGTATGTATATAGGCTGCTATATGTATGTATGTATGATTTATGGGTATTTCATGTATATGTACATGTAGCGGGTAGATACATGTAATGAAGGTCTGGTTGGATCTACCCTGATAAAAGTTTCTGTAGATTAGTCACTGCACTAAGATCCTGACTTCAACAACGCAGTGAAGGCACTTAAAGATCAGTTAGGATTGTTGAATTTGTGTTGGAATAGGAAAGATTAATTTTTGGATAGGATAGGATAGATGAAACCCCCTTCATGTGATCAAGTGAATGCAGAAAGCCGTAGGCTGCAGGTCAAACAGGATGTGATGCGTAGAGTTGTTCAATACAGAAAGCTGTAGGCTGCAGGTCAAACAGGATGTGATGTGTAGGGTTGTTCAATACAGGATGTGATGTGTAGAGTTGTTCAATACAGGAAGCTGTAGGCTGCAGGTCAAACAGGATGTGATGTGTAGAGTTGTTCAGGTCAAACAGGATGGGATGTGTAGAGTTGTTCAGGTCAAACAGGATGGGATGTGTTGAGTTGTTCAGGTCAAACAGGATGGGATGTGTAGAGTTGTTCAATACAGGAAGCTGTAGGCTGCAGGTCAAACAGGATGGGATGTGTAGAGTTGTTCAATACAGGAAGCTGTAGGCTGCAGGTCAAACAGGATGTGATGTGTAGAGTTGTTCAATACAGGATGTGATGTGTAGAGTTGTTCAATACAGGAAGCTGTAGGCTGCAGGTCAAACAGGATGGGATGTGTAGAGTTGTTCAGGTCAAACAGGATGGGATGTGTAGAGTTGTTCAGGTCAAACAGGATGGGATGTGTTGAGTTGTTCAGGTCAAACAGGATGGGATGTGTAGAGTTGTTCAATACAGGAAGCTGTAGGCTCTGCAGGTCAAACAGGATGGAATGTGTAGAGTTGTTCAATACAGAAAGCTGTAGGCTGCAGGTCAAACAGGATGTGATGTGTAGAGTTGTTCAATACAGGAAGCTGTAGGCTGGCGAGTTGTTCAAGTCAAACAGGATGGGATGTGTAGAGTTGTTCAATACAGGAAGCTGTAGGCTGCAGGTCAAACAGGATGTGATGTGTAGAGTTGTTCAATACAGGAAGCTGTAGGCTGCAGGTCAAACAGGATGGGATGTGTAGAGTTGTTCAGGTCAAACAGGATGGGATGTGTTGAGTTGTTCAGGTCAAACAGGATGGGATGTGTAGAGTTGTTCAATACAAGAAGACTGACACGTTGGCCCCAGTGTTGTTTTTCTTCACTCTGATGGTTGCATTATGCAGACAGACCCCAGTCACACTGATGTCATGCAGATAATGAGCCCGTGTTCTGTTTGTCTGCAGTGTATTAGTGTCTATGTGTATGGATGCTGGTAATTATCATTATGCTTAAAGAAACTGTGTTATGTGTACTTTACATTATAAAATGGTTGACTTGTACAGGTGTATTTATACATATGACTGGACTGTGTGTTGTGTATACATGTGAAGAATTTACTGGCTTATCATGTAACTCAAATTAAATATATTTCATTGGCAGATGTGTTTTGTTGACTTCCTCCATGGTTGTGCGTTTGAATGTGCCATTGTTTTCAGTGTCTGTTTTTGCAATCAGCAGGAAGCAGGCTTATTTATTTCAACTTTAATGAACTGCAGGTAAAGAAGTAAAACAGAAGTGAAGGTTATATAATTATATGACGCAATTTTGTGTAATTTGCCAGAACAAAGGAGAGAAAAAAATGTGGAGATGCCGGGGATCGAACCCGGGGCCTTTCACATGCGAAGCGAACGCTCTACCACTGAGCTACATCCCCTACCGCTGGCTAATGGATACTTTTTTGGGTTTATATACGTAATACTTAAGTGTCGGGACACTAAATGGGGTTTCTGTTCTGTTCTTCTTGTAACAAAAGAGCGGCAATGGCTGTAAATATATATCTAGGCTGGTTAGCCCACATCAAGCGAATTTACCAATCAAGGAAAGATCATTTCCCCTCTGGCGACCTTGAGTTCTGCCCCCTTGGTCTGGGACATCCGCGATGGCTCAGACAGTTAACATTCAAGTCAGCTCCCGGGATACCGTGGAAGTCACGGCTGGGTGGGCATGGAGACATGCCGCGAAGCAAGGGTGCTGAAAGATTTCTAGCGGTGGTGGGGCACAGGAGATAGAGAGGTCGTGTTGTGTATGCGTAGGCGGTAGCGCGTTATTCTCAGCGGGCTGTGGGTTATGCGAGCGACCTAAGAGGACACGGAAGCGTAGCGGCGGCGGGCTTTCGCTGAGGAGGTGTGTCTCTCTGCTGGCTGTCCAGCCATCAAGTGGTCCAGCCGTCGTAAAAAGGGTGTTATTAAAGTATCGTCTTGTCCATCAAAACTATGGCTGGCAGGCCGTATCGGCCCAGTCGCGAGGACGCAGCCATGGAGCTGCGAGCGCTGAGGTCGGAGTTGGAACAGGTAGGAATGATGCACGCGCCTGTCAAGTTTTCTCAGTATCGCCCGTATCGGATTTTTTACCACAACTGGAGGGTTACACGGGTGCGAACTACTTTGCGCTCGTGTAGATTCTCGAGTTTCCTTATGAGGCCTTGCACGAGATTTTATACGCTGACGTAATGATGGCGGTTTTTGATGCTGATTATAGTCACCTGAGATCCCCAGATGCTGACTTTGTCCGATTCATGTGACTCGGGAGGCCCGAACTAATGCTAACTATGCTGGAAGTTGTGGACCCAACTACAACACGTATCACTAGGCCATGTTTTAGTAGCTGCGGCATGTACCCGCAATACCCCTTCGTATGATTTCTTCCCACGAATGTTTTGCCAGCATTAGTCACCGACTATGCTTTTAGGTTTGTATCCTCTTGGTTTTAAACTGAGGGGTAACTTGACTCAAAAGTTTGATCAAGAAACAAGGTCACCCAAGTGCACTGCAAGGAGGTTTGCGTGTACACGCACTTGAAGATACAGTACCCATTTAGCTGAAGGCAGCATAATTATGTACATGCCACGGTCCACTGATTTGCACAGGTGATAGGGCCATGGCCCCTGGCAGGTTACTTGTAGCTAGTGACTGTTGACACTTGCATTGACAGCTTAACTTCACTAGTCTCCCATTCCCCAGCACTGAGCATAATTATACCACTGGAATGAGACAACACCTGGCCGATCTGTTTGCTTAGAGCACTGCTGTCATGACTCACTGGAAATGTTGACCAGAGTGATTTGTGTGCAAGCGCTTTGGCTCAGGAGATTATACCTGTTTGCTGGCATACTACACACTATGTGTGGATGGAGACGGCAGTGTAATTATGTTGTACACTAACGATTTTAAAGCCATGTCTACATTTTTTTTTTTTCAGTGTGTACAAATCTAATTATGGTGTAGCCATAAAAACAATTGTACGAATGATGTTCTTGCATGTGTACAGGTCTGCTGAATATACAGTACATGTATACCGAGTAGTTTGCTTCTTTGCAGTCACATCATCAGCCCCCTTGCCCACCCCCCACCCCCCACGCCTCATGGAAATGTATTCATGTGAGAGGAGGGGGGATGCCTTCTGCAGATTTTGTCAACAGGCAGATTTCATTTGATCAGTCCGTCACCCCCCAAGGCTTCAACCCATTAACTTGGAAAAACGCCACTGGTTCTGGCCAAGATTTGGGCAGTGAAAAAACAATCCAACAAAACAAAAACCAACAACAATAAGTCTATCCAATTATAAACTGTCCACAAAATGACATTTGCTTAACAACTCAATGTTGTTGTTTTTTGTTTTTTTTAAACCAACTGTAAGGTGGTTTTACATAAGAATTGTGGTTTGTCTTTGCTGATTGTGATGCATTAATTGCATTAATGTTGGTATCATTGTTTTTGCTTGCAGAATTTCAAGCCAGTCTTTGAAAAGGTGAGTTTCTGCACGCACGCGTACACACACACATGCACACACACACACACACACACACACACACACACACACACACACACACACACACACACACACACACACTGTGACAAAACTTTGTTTGCTCTAACATTAAACTGTAGCTAAGGTACCATACTGTTCGTGGTGCTGTTTACCTGTCTTCGCTTTCTGAATGTTTCAATACATCTCCGAACTCAAACCCGGATCACTGTACCCCATTTATGACCGAGGCATCCAACTGCTTTGTGGCCGCAAACCTTTTCTTGAGATGCCATTTCATTGACAGTGAAAAGCTCACATTCCTATGAAGCAAACTTTTATTGAGCAAGCAGATAGAGAGGGTTTCAAGTGTTCAGGAAGGAAGATAGAGGCTTTGAGTTTGAAACTGTACGGGCCATTCCCTTTTCTGTCTGACATGACTGTGTCAACTCTCTCTGCTGCTTTACAGCATTCAATTTGTTGCCCAGTTTGTGCGTTTCACGCACAATGTAGTTTTATGGGTGTGTGTGTGTGTGTGTGTGTGTGTGTGTGTGTGTGTGTGTGTGTGTGTGAGAGAGAGAGAGAGAGACTGTAAGCATGTGTGTGTAGATGTGCTGTGAATGTCTGAAGGTCTGGCTTAAATTTCCAGTGCCTCTTGGTCAGTGAAGTTAAGCATTACTGTGCTGGTATTAAGCAGCCAACCGCTAAGTTGGCTGGAAAATTGGGCAATCATTTATACATCAACATGGAACTTGTACATTGTTTGATGATGATGATGATGACTTGATACAGCGCATGGCTCCACCCTAACTGAGTTCATGGCGCTTCAGAAGAGGTTTTGAAAGAAAGATGGAGAAAACAAATGTATGCCAGATGCGTGTTTATAGTCTTTTAACAGCAGTCACATACCTATACATGGGCTATTATTTCTGCATCTGTGTGTGTGTGTGTGTATGTGTGTGTGTGTGTGTGTGTGTGTGTATGTGTGTGTATGTGCGTGTGTGTGTGCATGCATGTGCGTGTTTTTGTACCGCATGTATAACTTTAGCCCACCACATGTTGCAAAAAGGTTAATGCAAAAACTGTTCACCCAGTCTGTGAATTCTGCACTTCAGGTGATTCATGTCATTTACTGCCGATGGTCAGGTCTATTATTTTACTGCCGATGGTCAGGTCTATTATTTTCCTGCCGATGGTCAGGTCTATTATTTTCCTGCTGGAAGTTGCCATACAAATCAGCGCAGTGCGTTATTGTGGAATTTGATAGATCTGCGTCATTCGTCTATGTGAAGCGTATTCAATATCTGTGGTAAATTGCCTGCAGCATGGCCGTGAGGGAATCGAACTTGCAGCGCTGCGGCAGGAACTGGAGGACGAGGGCCTTATGGACCACATCAGCCAAAGTCGTATGGAGGAGCTGCTCCAACGGGCTGACAGGGATGCAGACAGACGTATCACATACCCAGAGTTTGAACGCATGGTAAGTCAAGGGTTATTGTGCTTACTACACTAGTACAGTTAGCTATCTGGAGAAAAACAAAATTGGGCTTAAGCCTCATGGATTTGATAGGTACTTACACCCTTTTTCCACAGTACAGTAATGTATCGGGTGTTACAGTTGATTTTCAGGACCTGTTCTTATACATGAAGCGTTGGTGTTCAGTGTGAATTTCTGAGCTGTTGTCTCCTGAAAAGTGTCCATTCAGGCTTATATCACTGGAGAAACAAGAAGTGACATGACTTGCACTCTGTGTGTGTGTGTGTGTGTGTGTGTGTGTGTGTGTGCGCACGCGCGCATGTGTGTAGATCATTAGGTGCACAAATATTCTTCATCATTATCATCAAGCTGGGAGGACTGAAAGATTTGCCTGTCACTAAATGTGTGAAGATTTCATGTCAGAGAAACTAATCCTACGTTTCGTGTGGCCCAAAAGGCAAATGAATTTCGCAAGACGGCGTCAATAAAGTCGCGTTTACCGAAATTGGTGCTCACCACAAGCCTTACCTGAATGGCTGTGGTGTCATCTGCTTTATTTCTGTCACTCTTTTCTCGTAAATTGTATAAGTTCTTACGTGTTATCTTTTACCTTTTTTAGCTTTCTTAAACATTCAGACTCGCACACCATGACAAAAATATTGTTCTGGCTATCAGAAAAATATTTAGACTCCCAGTTTTTACCTGGCTGGTACTACCAGTGGTAGGCCAAATGGCTTCTGGGCTCCCTACACTTTTCGACCCCCCTGTCAAGGGCTGTATATTGTAGGCTGTGAAACTTGTACGTGCAGTGATGATCATAAAGCATATATGCAAGCTAGGACATTGATGATTCATTGAGCATGACTGCATGCTCATCTTATCAACTACTTACTACTACTACTTAGGCCCTTGGCTCCACGTGGAGCATAGGCCATCGACAACCCTTCGCCATCGCACTCTGTTCTGGGCTAGTCTTGCCACTCCAGTCCAGTTGGTACCCTGCTTACATAGCTCTGCCTCAGTGTCCCGCCTCCAGCTGTTGCGAGGCCGGCCTCTCTTCCTTTTCCCCTGTGGGTTCCATGTCAGGGCTTGGCGTGTGGTGCTGGATGCTGGCTTCCTGAGGGTGTGTCCAATCCAGCCCCACTTCCTCCGCAGGATCTGCTTGGCCACTGGTTCCTGCCCCGCTCGCTCCCACAGCTCTTCATTCCGGATCTTCTCTGGCCATCGGATGTTGAAGATGCGCCTCAGACAGGTGTTGAGAAATGTCTGGATCTTCTGCTGCATGGTCTTCGTTGTCCTCCATGTTTCGCATCCGTAGAGCAGAACCGACTTCACGTTGGAGTTCTTATGCTGACAACTTTGGATGCCCAGACGTTCTTCAGCATGACCATCGCTGCCCTTGCCTTGCCGATTCTGGCTGTGACGTCTCGGTCTGTGCCTCCCTGTTCATCAACCACACTTCCCAGGTAGACAAAGGACTCTACCTCCCTGATGGGCTCTCCACCGACTGTGACTGGTGTGTTGGCAGTGGTGTTGATCTTCATCAGCTCGGTTTTCTTCCTGTTGATCTTGAGCCCTGTTCCGGCTGATGTGGCTTCCAGGCGCGTAGTCTTGTCCTGCATCTGGCTGTGGCTGTGAGACAGGAGCGCCAGGTCGTCTGCGAAGTCGAGGTCATCCAGCTGCGTCCAGAGTGTCCACTGTATCCCGTTTTTCCTGCCTGCTGTAGTGGTCTTCATGATCCAGTCGATGACCAGGAGGAAGAGGAACGGGGACAACAGGCATCCCTGGCGGACTCCGGTCTTCACCTCGAAGCTTTCTGACAACTGGCCAGCATGGGCAATCCTGCAGCTCATGTCTTGGTAGGTGCACTGGATCAAGGAGATGATCTTCCCGGGAACTCCATAGTGCCTTAGCAGCTTCCACAGTGCCTCTCTGTCTACACTGTCGAAAGCCTTCTCATAGTCTATGAAGTTGATGTAGAGAGGGGAGTTCCACTCCAGTGACTGCTCCACAATGATGCGTAGGCTGGCAATCTGGTCAGCGCAGGACCTGTTCCTGCGAAAGCCCGCCTGCTGGTCTCGGAGCATGGGGTCGACTGCCTCTCTCATCCTCTCCAGTAGAATTCTGTTGAGACCCTTGCCTGGCACTGACAGGAGCATGATCCCTCGGTAGTTGCTGCAGTCCCTGAGGTCCCCTTTCTTTGGCAGCTTGATGACGATCCCTTCTTTCCACTGGGCTGGCACCTCTTCCTTCTCCCAGATCTTGCTGAAAAGGCTGTGCAGCATGTTGACGGCTGTCTCTGTGTCTGCTTTGATGGCTTCTGCTGGTATCTCGTCCGGCCCTGCAGCTTTCCCATTTCTCAGTGTCATGATGGCTTTCCTGATCTCCGCCTTAGAGGGCTTGTCACAGTTGATGAGTAGTTCTGTCTCTGCTGGTGGGATGTCTGGTGGTGCTTCAGGGATGGGGCGATTTAACAGCTCCCTGAAGTGTTCTGCCCATCGCTTCAGCTGTTCCTCAGTTGTTGTCAGTGGGTGCCCGTTCTTGTCCTTCACTGGTTTGTCTGTCTGCTGGAATTTGCCCGCGAGCTTCTTGGTCACCTGGTACAGGTCTTTTAGATTCCCTTGTCGGGCTGCTTCCTCTGCTTGACTGGCCAGGTTGTCGATGTAGTCCCTCTTGTCCTTTCTGGTGCTCCTCTTCACTTCTCTGTCAGCTGCTGTGTATTCTTCCTGTGCCTTTGCCTTAGCTCTTCTTGTTCGGCTCGTGTTCAGTGCAGTTTTCTTCTCTTTCCTAACTTCCAGCTTCTGGATGGTATCAGCAGAGATCCATTCGTTATGTTGGGTCTTTCTCTTGCCAAGGACCTCTTTGCATGTGTCGTGCCAAAGTTTCTTGCTGTGTTCCCAGTGTGTCTCGATGTCCATTTCACTGTCTTCTATCAGGTCTTGCAGTGGCTGGAACCTGTTGGAAAGGCTGATCCGGAATGCTGCTTGTGTGTCTGTGTTGAGTAGTCCAACGTTGTACCTGGTCCGTGTGTTGTTGGCGTTGGTGTGCCTCTTAAGCCGAAGTCTCAATGTTGTTGCAAGAAGGTGGTGGTCTGATGATACATCGGCACCCCTCATCACGCGCACATCCCGCCACGATCTCCTGAACTTCCGGCTGATGCAGATGTGATCAATCTGGTTCTCCGTGACATGGTCCGGTGATCTCCATGTGGCCTTGTGGATGCGCTTGTGTGGGAAGATGCTGCCTCCTATCACTAGCTGGTTCAGGGCACAAAAGTTTGCAAAGTGCTCGCCATTTTCGTTCATCTGTCCCAGTCCGTGTGTTCCCATGGTGTCCTCGTAGCCTGTGTTGTCTGATCCAATCTTGGCGTTGAAGTCTCCCATCAGTATGGTCATGTCCTTGGCTCCTCCTCTATCTATCACTGTCTGCAGTTGTTGGTAGAAGTCATCTTTTTTCTCCTCTTCCGCATCATTGGTGGGAGCATAGCACTGGATGATGTTCAGCTTGATGTCTTTTTTCTTGGTGATGAATTTGGCTGTGATGATGCGGGAGTTGACAGGTTCCCAGCCGATGAGTGCCCGCTGTGCCTCCGGTGCCAGCATCAGGGCCACGCCCTCAGTGTGGGGGGCTCCATCCTCTGTGTGTCCAGAGTACAGCAAATGCTCTCCCGATGAAAATCTCAGCTGTCCTGTCTGTAGCCACCTTGTCTCACTCAGTCCCAGTACTCCTATCTTGTAGTTCTTCATCTCTCTTGCTACTTGTATGGTCCTTCCTACTTCATACATTGTCCTGATGTTCCATGTGGCTACTCTCGTTGTTGTCCTGGGTGTTAGAAGGGGGGTCGGCCTTGCAGCTTCCTTTCGGCTTTCACTGCAATGCGTCATAGGTCTCCGGGATGGAGACCCTTCCTCGCCCAGGTGAATGTCTTGGTTTGTTGCTGTCGATGCTTTTGTAACTTAATGTTTTTTACAGGTAGGGCTGTTAACCCTACGCAAACCCGTTTAGCCTCTTGGAGAGGTGGTCCACATTCGTCTGACCTCTACCCTTCGACCTGTCCAGCTTGGGTGACCCTGCCAGGAGCATGTGCTCCTGCTGGCATAGTTCTCTGGGTCATTGAGGTACACAAGCCACTACCCCACGACAAGGGGTGGACCATGTAGGGCATCTTATCAACTAATGCATGGTAAAATTGTTTGTTCCAGATGACCCGCGACCTAACAAAGAGTGAAAGATCCAGGTTTCAGAGTGTGATCAGGGCAGCGGTATTGGACATAGTGCCGCAGCGGTACCGTGATGACTTCTTGGCCAACTATAACTGCTGCCCTCCTCCTCTGTTTATCATCTTCATCAGTATTGCTGAGGTCAGTGTCTGATTTACTACATAATATTGTTAATGGTTCTTATATGGCACACTACTCTTACAACAAGCAATGGCTGCTAATGGCATATGTCTCACCTTTGTGTACCTAGACAGACGTGCACACACACACACACACACACACACACACACACACACACACACACACACACACACTCACTCACTCACTCACTCACTCACTCACTCACTCACTTACTCTGTGTAGGCTCATGAGGTTGATTTGGTTTGGTTCTCCTCTCTGCACATATAGATCTGCCTCTTTTGAAATGCTCAGTGCGCTGTAGGGTCAGACAGTGAACTCTGCTGCTGCTAAGCGCTAATTCGTGTGCAAACTTCCACCCTGCTATTCACTCTGGTGCATGCGACATATTTCTGTTTTCCATTCCACTGGCCACAGCCTACTCTTCTTTTAAAGTTGAACTGGAGTTTTTAGCATGCACTCTTGATATTTGTGCACAAAAGTGAGACAGGCGCCATTAACGAGCCAGCATGTGATTTTGACTTGATCTGGCGAACTTCCATCCGTTGGGACCCTTTCTCGATTTACGTCAATGCGAATCTGATTCTAACTTTCCTCCCATTCATCCTGTCTGCTGCAGATCGTGGTGTTTGTGATCTATGCGCTGGAGCTGAAAGAAATGGGTGAACCAGTGACTGCAACCCATGGTGTTGCCATGTACAGTCCCCTGGTGTACAAACCGTCGCGTCGTTACGAAGTCTGGCGCTTTCTTACCTACATGCTCATGCATCAGGGGTAAACTACGTTCATTGTATTTGGTCACACTGCCATTCGCTACAGATGTTACAACTCAGATGTCATGATTCGCTACAGATGTTACAACTCAGATGTCATGATTCGCTACAGATGTTACAACTCAGATGTCATGAGTTTCAGATGCTTATTTGATTGCCATGTACTGCACTGCACGTGCAGAATATTGAATAACTGTTTATTGATCTGTTGTTGTGTTTTTATTGTAAAGGTTTATCTGTAATGCCACTTAGAATACTGCTAGATGCATACTGTTTTGGTTAAGGTTGCCTTTGAACTGTTTTTTAAGAAAAATTTTTCGTTATTTTTCTTATTTATATATTTTGTTTTATTTTACTCATTTTTTCTTCTTTTTTTGAGGATATTAGAGCACAAGCAATTATTTTACAATGAAGATGTGAGACATTTGTCTCCATTCATAGGAAGAATCCTTTTAGGTAAGGACATATCATGAAGTTTTTGTTAGACATAAAAACACAATCGGATCGCTAACAAAAATTATACAAGCAAAATAAGAAAGGTCAGGTGAAATACCTCAATATTAAACATTATAGAGGAATGCAGTGGTGTATCTTGATTCTTGTGCAAGGTTACATTGTACAACATAATGTCATTGTCCACTCTTCATAGAAAGTCTTATACACATGTAGTTAGAACGACTCGCGGTCGGAAGATCTTCTGGTTACGAGGTCTCCTGGTTAGTAGGTCTCCTGGTTAGTAGGTCTCCTGGTTAGTAGGTCTCCTGGTTAGGTCTCATGGTTAGTAGGTCTCATGGTGTATTTGACATGTTTCAGATACATGCATATATTGTTCAACATGCTGTTCCAACTGGCGTTTGGACTCCCACTGGAAATTGTTCACAAGGCGTGGCGAGTGGCTTTGGTCTACCTGCTCGGTGTCATTGCTGGTGGGCCATGCTGTTATGTTCATCATGCAAGTTGTACCTATAGACACACACACACACACACACACACACACACACACACACAAACAGAGTCTACTGTTATGTTCACCATGCAAGTTGAACCTAGAAACAGGACACCCCCATCCCCCCCCCCAACCCCCCACCATCACCACCACCACCACCACACACAACACCACCTACTATACTACAACTACTACTACTTCTACAATAACTGCTACTACAACAACTACATGTACTAGTACAACTACTGCTACTACTATTTCAACTACTACTACTTCTTCTACAACTACAACTACTGTTACTACTGTTGCCATTGCTCAAGCTGTTGTGCTGGCTGTTTGCATGGTGCACCATCTTGATATCACCTATATAATTTGGGAAAAGACGTTAGTTAAACCCTCAAACAACCAGACTGTTGCCTGTGTGGAGATTCTTTACTCAAGTGTATACCGGTAAGAAAATGAGTCCAAGTTGTAGCCCTCCATTGCCTGTCATGTGTCTGTCTGTCCATTTATCACAAACTTTACCATTGGTGTTTTCTCAAAAACTATAAATAAACAAGATGGCCACCAGCCCAATATGTTGTTTCCATTTAATCACCTGCTGTCGTCACGGTCGTTCTTTTGTAATGCCATGTATACGGGAGGACACACACACACACACACACACACACACACACACACACACACACACACCACTCTCTCTCTGTCTCTGTCTCTCTCTCTCTCTCTCTCTCTGAATGGAAACAACTGACCGGGCTTGTCAGACCAATCTTGGTTTTGGAAGAGAGACGTCAAGTTGTTTTCTTTGAAATCTATGACGTTTTTCCTCATTGGGTTGACGCATAATACATTTGACGTAATAACTTTGACTCGGATACAATTCTTGCTATGAAAGCAGCCCCATGAAAATTGAAGTGTTGCTGTTGCGCAGTGTAAAGATCGAATTTATACCGGCTCAATGTGTTTAACAGACAAGTCTGCGCGGCGAACGTTTTTTCACTATGTGTTATGTCTGCTGCGCGCACGCGCACACAGACACACACAGACATACGCGCGCGCACGCACGCACGCACACACACAGACTTGCGCGAGCCGCGTTTGTGCATGTGCTCCATTGAGACCTATGTGGTGTTCTCTCACTCTACTATGCTATTGAGTGAGAGTCAGTGGGAAAATCAAAGCTCACTACATCAATGGAACTCCCGCTTTCCCCGTCTACAAATAGAGAACTTCCGAAAAGTGACGACACACCCCCAAGAAATGCCAACATCACGTCAATCAAACATGACGTCGGCAAACTGACGCTGATACAGTTTTGCGTCAGTGCGCGTGTGCCTTTTCTGCGATGTTTGTGAGGCGTGTGGCTTGTGTAGAGGAAATGTGCTTTGAGTACAAATTTTCGAGTCAACTGACGATAGCAGCTGCAGTGAATTTTTCTAATTTTTTTGTATATTTTTTATGGCACCCCAGACACATTATCTATATATAGTAGGAGCGATTTTGAGATCTAAAATGGGTTCACCAGCACTTTCATGAGGTACGGCTTACGTCAAAAGTATAATAGCGACAACCTCCCAAATTCACACTGTTGAGAGTTCGTATTCATGCTATCTATGTCCAAAAAATGGAGTGATTTAGGTAAATATTACGCCTTCAAACGCCAGAAAGCCACTTTTTCTGAAAAGGGCAATAACTCGCAAATTATGTGTGCAATCGTTCCTGGATCGGGCCTTCTATTCAACAATCTTGATTCATTCAAAAACCCCAAATTTGAAATCGATCGGCTCAGTATTTACGGAGATACAGGCATCTGAACTGGGTTCACATGCAATGTCAACTTAGGTTCGGTTTACATGAAAACTATAAGAGCGACCATTTTCTAGTAGTGACTCTGTTCAGAGTCCGTATTCAAGCTATCTACTGCCAAAAATTGAGTGATTTAAATAAATATTACGCCTGTACACGAAAGACAACCAACTTGTCTCAAAAGGGCGATAACTCCCAAATCACTTAAGCAATCATCACACGCTTGGTTCCTCTAATGTAACATTTTGATATATTTGGATACCCCAAATTTGAAGCCATTCGGTTGAGTATTTTCGAAGAAACGGGCCTGGACACAATTCACACACACACAGCCGCACACACATCCGCACAGACGGCACTCACTGAGGAGGAGAAGTGCGTTCGGAGCACCATACGCGTCAGCATCGGAGACGCACGCTTCTTACGTCATTGTCAGAGTTACACTTGCAAAATCGTCTCTGCGGGAGATCGGCAGTGACATGCGTTTGTACCACAGATGCTTGCCCATGAACGTGGAAAATTTAGCTATTGAAACAACATAAAAACAAACCACACACACACACACACACACACACACACACACACACACATACACACCAGTCTGAGCCCCAGACTTTCAGCGATGTTTCAGTAGACAGTTACCACCAGACTTGCTGTTTGTTCCAGGGTCGTTGGCCCACTCCATCAGTGACCATCATGTAGGGCTGGTAGGGGCCAGTGGAGGGGTCTACGCCATCCTTGGGGCACATGTTGCTGCCATTATTACAGTAAGACACATGTAGATACAGTTTATTCCATCAGTGACCATCATGTAGGGCTGGTAGGGGCCAGTGGAGGGGTCTACGCCATCCTTGGGGCACATGTAGCTGCCATTATTACAGTAAGACACATGTAGATACAGTTTATTCCATCAGTGACCATCATGTAGGGCTGGTAGGGGCCAGTGGAGGGGTCTACGCCATCCTTGGGGCACATGTAGCTGCCATTATTACAGTAAGACACATGTAGATACAGTTTATTCCATCAGTGACCATCATGTAGGGCTGGTAGGGGCCAGTGGAGGGGTCTACGCCATCCTTGGGGCACATGTAGCTGCCATTATTACAGTAAGACACATGTAGATACAGTTTATTGTGCTGTTCAGGCACCAGAAGTGTCTGTAGAATGGCGATTTTCCATGGATGATCATGAAAGTTTTGTTTTTGGTGGGAAAAACTGATTTGGTCACAAGTGGCATGGTATTCTCAAACAGCAGACCTGTTTGTTGGTAGCTAGGTATAGATACTCCTCCGTATTGCCTGACTTGAGTATCAGTCCTGATCAGTTTACAGTGTGTATTGTTTTTCTCTTCTTTTAGTATGCGTTTGTGTGTGGCTGTGTGTAGTTTACATGTGTGTGTGTGTGTGTGTGTGCGCACATATGTAATACCATGACTGCTGACAGTTCTGTGCAGGTTTGTATTATGTAAAGAAAGTTTCATGACAGGAAGCGTGGAATGCGGGCCTGTCCCACAGTCCCAAACCACATGGACCTCCATAGCATCATCATACCATCATCCTCATCTCCATCATCATGCATAATAAAAATTGCCCCAGCTTCAGAGCCCTCCATGGATTCCACCCATGACTTGGAAGGAACACCACTGGAGCTGGCAAAGAGTTGGGGCAGCAAAAAAAGAAAAAAAAAAGAAGAAGAAAGTTTCATGACAAAGAACACAGCAAAATCCACACTTCCTGTGGACCCTGACCTGTGGATGCCATCATCATCGTTGCAGAATTGGCGCGAGATGAACTACAGGTGTATGGATGAAGACGAGCTACAGGACAATACATGTAGAGGGATCGGCCGCATTATGCTGTCGGCTCCAGTCCGCCTGGCTATCATTCTTATTCTGGGTAGGTTCTAGATTCACTAGGTGTTGATTGATGTGAAACACTGGCTCACTTATTTCAAACATATTTCAAGCGTTTCACAATTGCCCCTTTATTTCAAGTACTTGAAGCATTAACTCTAGAAATCCTTGTTATCATTATTTTCATGTACATTTGAAGTCCTTCTTCACCGTGTGTGTGGATGTGTGTATGAAGAAGGAATAGAGAGAGCTATTACCTGTGATCTGTATCCTGTGTTAGGTCTGCCCCTCTATCTTAATTGTTACTTTTAGTGCTGTTCAGCATAGTTAATGTGAGGCAATGTCTGTTCTTATATTGTGTTTTAGCCAATGACTGTGAGCAGAAGTGTGTGAGTGTGTAATGGTGTATACATTGTATGTCAGCCTTGTATTTCCCTGGTATGTTTGTGTGTACATGTGTATTTATTAAGAGGAGCAAGCCAAATTCTTCTTTGTAATTAAGAAGCGAATAAACTTATCTTATCTTATCTTCTTGGTGAGTGTTGGAAATAGTAATGATAAACACCATTTTACATAAAATGTCACCTGCCTACCCACCGTTTCGTCTCCCCATGCCCCCTCCCAGTGTTCCAAAGAACTTAGTCTAAGTTGTTGTTTGTTGGTTTGTTTGTTTTTTTTTTATCTCAGCAAGCTTGTGCTGATGGTTTTGAGCTACATTAGAGTACTCAAGAACGTTATTTCTCAATAGTTGTACCTGATACGTCACTGGCCGTGTACCGACGTATCGTGGAACCAGAAAACCAGAAGGTTGGAGTGACAGCGCACATCGGTGGATTTCTTGCAGGTGAGGTTATCAGTTCACAAGTGTCAGTTTGTCATGACATTATTAAATTGCAGGGTTTCCCATCCATGTCCTGGCCAACTGAAAAAAAGCTTGGGACATTTGTCCTAATCTTGACAACTATGGCGCAGAAATGATGACAGTGGCCACCTTGGTGAGAACGTAATCGGACATTTTGAAATGTAATCGGTCTGTGACTGGTGACTGTGACTGGTGACTGTGACTGGTGACTGTGACTGATGTCAGATGCAGATATGAAGCCCTGAAATTGGATAAAATAAAAACCTGGTACATTGATATGTGTTCACGTGGAGATTTCCCGTCCTCCTCCACCGTCTGTGTACTTTCCAGTTGGGCTGCTTTATGCAAGAATCTGAGTTACAGTTGTATACTGGTGGTTCTGCAAGGGAGAACACTTTGCCTGCCTGCACCGTTGTACAGATCTGGAAATGTTCACTTAGGGATGAAGACGACTGGTGTCAGTAACTGGGCAGGGGAACAGGCTCCTGCATAACTTACATGATCTCCGTGTTAATTCAGCATCTATCTTGTCCCGTGCTGCAGGTCTTCTGCTGGGCGTCCCTATCTTGCTCAACATTCGCCGTCACGACTGGGAGACCATCTTGGGTTGGGTCACCCTTGCCATCTACCTTGCCTTTGTCGCTCTTTGCTGTATCTTTAACGGTGTCTATGGCGGCTACCCGCCGACTGACTGGTCAGGGTGGGAATGAAGTCGTCCACAGACCCCTTGCGTCTTCATCTTCTCATTCACCATCAGGTCATCATCAGCAAGACAAATGATGACGCCTCTTCCTGTTATACCAGATTACTTTAGCTGTTGTTGTTTTTTTGTATTGGAGAAAAAGTAGTGGCTTTCTATTTGTGTTTCTACTGTTTGACATGACACAGTTTATCAGGGAGGACAAAAAGCAATCGCCCATTGCCGGATGCAAGAAGATTTCATGTTGGTCAAAACAGTTTCATGTTTCTTATAGCCCAAATGGCAGATGAATTTTGCAAGACAGCATCAACAAATTCCAGTTGACCAATCAGCACTCATCTCACAAACCCAAGCACGAATGGTTCCTGCGTTGTCTGCTGTGTCTCTCCCACTGCCAAATGGCAAAGCAGAAGCAGTAAATTGTGTAACTTGTCCCATGTGTTACTTTTTTTCTTTCTGGCTATCAGAAACATATTTGGGGTCCCAGTTTTCACATGGCTGGTAGCCAGAATGGCTGCTGGGGTCCCTGTACTTTCGGTCCTCCCTGATTTTCCACTAGCATGGAATGACAGTATCACTTAAAGATGTGCAAATGTCAGTACGTCAAACGTTCTCCGTTTTTTTAAAGGATTTACAAAATTTTACCTTTTTCAAGTTGTCTGTGGTTCAGGTGAAAAGCGTTGTATGAAGTATTCATTGTCAAGTTAGCACATTTTTCAGGGTAGAGTTAACATGGATGCCCCCTTTGAAAAGCATGCAATTTTTAATATTTGGATATTTTCTTGCTTTAAGAAAATGTGTTTTAGTTGTTTTTTTTCTGCAGCTCGCTTCTGCAAGATATTCATCCGTTCCACTTTTCTTTCTCATACACTTGTATTTCCATGGAATTTCCATGTCATGTACTGTATACAATTTTTCATAATCCATGTACTCTATATTCGTTCGCTGGCTGTTAGTTAACAAACACACTTCCATATCGATTTTACTTGGTCTGTATATCATTTTCCATATCTCCTTGTGATACTGATTTTACTCATACATTGCAGGATTTTATCTATATAGCTTTTGTACTTCCTTCTTTCAATTGTGAACTAGTTTTGAATAATATTTGTTGTTTGTGTACTTTCCACTTTCTTCTGATGACAAGATCTGTTTCCTGATCTGCTGTGTTTCTGTTTCATATAATGTTTTTTCTTTGTATTTAGCCTTAACCAAATTTATGTATCAGCACAACAGTTTGCAGTAATGTATCTAAAGATTGCAGAATACTTAAGAATGCTTCGGCATTTTTTATTTCTGTTTTCAGCGGTTTGTGTTACATTTATGTGCTGAGGTACTATATGTGCACTCAGTAATTTTTTAAAGAATGAAATCAAATTATTTATAACCCTTTCTTTGAGGTTTGTGATTTTCTGGCTTTTATTTTCACTTTCGAGGTTATTCTGAATCAAGGAATTGTACTGTCCATCTGGAATGGCAAGTTGCTCATAAAGACAATCATAACAAAAACTTGCGTGCTGCCACGTACCTTAAGTGACTAATTTTTCCAAATTGGCTAGTCAACACAGAAAGTTGGTATTTTACCATCCGTACAGTCTAAATCAAATAAAGCTCTGCTAGAAACTGCTCCACAGCACTCAAAAGAGACCAGAAGTATTTCATCATCTGGAGAAAAAGGGTCTAAGCGCACATCAAATTTGAGGCACTTAGGCCCTTTTTACAGATGAGGATAGACCTCTTTATATCCTTTGTGCACAGGTTGAGCATGTACAATTACCTTTTTCATCCCATCCACAGGTAATTTATTTGTTCATATGGTGCTTGTGTATTATATAAGTGTACTTGAATGCATCTCTTTTTAACCGTCATCAACCAACGGTGCCTCATGTCAAAGCCACCAACACTGCCAGTATGGAAACGCCACACTTTACTAGGTTACCAGTGTATGTATAAATTTGTCTCTACAAGACCATATACCATGTCACTTTGCAGACTGGTTTGTAATTTATTTGTCTGTCAAATTGACAAAGATCCAGGTCACTTGATATTCCATCTTATGTACGGTACTGTGTTGGCTCAGTGGTCCCACCCCATCCACCCCCCAACTCTCCTCCCTCACCCCCCCCCCCCCTGCCCCCCTTCGACACACACACACACACACACAAGCACACTCTCTTCCTTCCCCCCACCCCCCACCCCCCACCCCATCCCCTCTTTCTTTTCCTTTGATTACCTTACCATGACTCCTCATGATCGCCTTATCCAATGTGAATTGTATTATATATTTTTTTCTGCTTCTGTCATGAATATAGATATATGTGAGATCATGGATAGACTAGAGGGCAATTGATCTATTTTGTAATACTCAGTCAGTCCAATTTCGGCAGTTGTGTTTATATCATTGCTTATGTTGGAGTTTAGCTTTTGATTGTCGTAATTTAATTTGATAATGACGGCGCATGTTTTTCGTTAGTTTATCTATCATGTAATGAAATGTGAACCACAGTACAGCATCTTACTGCAAATGTTTTACAAGTGGGTATAGTCATTATATGGGGATTTGGGGGGGGGGGGGTACATTTGGTTGTGTGTGTTATGCTGGAATATGCAAAAAAAAATTTTGAAACCCCATTGTAAGGTGAAAAACTACCAACAGAACTGTTTAAAAAAACACAAAAAAACCAAAACGCTGTCTCTTTCACACACACACACACACACACACACACACACACACACACACACACACACACACACATGTAAGCACACACTGTCGTGTAAAACACACAGTTCACCCTCTTCGTTAACAATTGTCCTGATATTACAGCTGGATACATCGTCACAGAACACTGCATGCGTGCATAGCCCATGACATATACATATATCTGTCCTGGGCTCAAAACAGTTTCTTCTGACTCTTCTCTGGTGCTTTCCGTGCAGGGCTGCATATGAGAAAATTTTGACCGTTTTTGTAAGGTGCCCACATTTAGCATTTGCCATACAGATTTTTGTGTGTCAGCAAATACACCTGTAATTAATCACGTTGTGGATTTTTGTGTTGTTCAGGCACACTGTGTACAAGCAAAAGATTGGTAAAATTGTGGCATTGAACGGTGATCTTTTAACAATATACAATTTATGCTCAACGAAGAATCAAGTATTATGTTAATATCTGTCCGGGTGCTTGTTGAATGATTTACACACGTAGCAACAGTTAATTAGCGTCTTTCTTAAAGTAGGTATGCATTTGCACAAAATGCGTTTTATTTGCAATAGTTAATGTATTTATATGGATTGTTTTTGTTTACCAACTTCTTTGTTCTTTGTTGTGTGAAACAGTGCAAACAAGTGTTATATTATTTGTTGGATTTGTTGGTTTTGATTTTAGTGTGATCCACTACCACATGCATGCATATCCTGTTATATCTGCTGTTTTAAAGTGTAGCCATCATTTTACATGTGTATAGTTTTGGATGCAGCATCCAGTTCTTATCAACCGTTTAACACTCCCTGTACTGAGACTTTTTCCCCAGTAGCATATATATATAGCACTATATGATGTCAGTGGGTGATCCCATAATCAGACCTCTGCCGCCGCGCGATGTGAACATGAGGGCCTCAGATGGGGACCTCAGCATAGAATAAACTATATGTTTACTTTCTATCTGTGAATAGGAATCAGAAATATATAAGCATAGTATGTATGCTTACTATTTTCACACTGCATCTGTTCTGTCTGTTCCATCATATGCCAGTTACTATTCCTACTTCTGCTATCTGCATATATATATATATATATATATCTTACATACTTCACTGCTGTGCCTTTACACCTAATGATTTTGTATGTGGGAGAACCACGTTAAACATTTTGTTATGTGCTGCAGATTTTGATTCACAGCTCTGAATGTGCATGCACCTTCTGACCTAACAGTAAGACAGTTTTGCCTTCAGTTTAAAAACAAAGCTGACTTGTGACTGTATTTTTGACTTGCTAGTAAAGTTTTATGCTTCTGTCGCTGCAGTTTACACTGTGATGTGTACAATATGATCATCAAATACTGGCCACCAGTGTAAAGTTTGATTCTTCTGTCGCTGTAGTTTACACTGTGATGTGTACAATATGATCATCAAATACTGGCCACCAGTGTAAAGTTTGATTCTTCTGTCGCTGCAGTTTACACTGTGATGTGTACAATATGATCATCAAATACTGGCCACCAGTGTAAAGTTTGATTCTTCTGTCGCTGTAGTTTACACTGTGATGTGTACAATATCATCATCAAATACTGGCCACCAGTGTAAAGTTTGATTCTTCTGTCGCTGCAGTTTACACTGTGATGTGTACAATATGATCATCAAATACTGGCCACCAGTGTAAAGTTTGATTCTTCTGTCGCTGTAGTTTACACTGTGATGTGTACAATATCATCATCAAATACTGGCCACCAGTGTAAAGTTTGATTCTTCTGTCGCTGCAGTTTACACTGTGATGTGTACAATATGATCATCAAATACTGGCCACCAGTGAAAACAGAGTTTTGCATGTAATGTAATGATGTAATCACTTTTGCCTCACGGAATCTTGCCAGTTCCATGCACATCTTGTTTCTTGCCAGTTCATCAGATTCATCAGTTCAGATTCATCAGTTCAGATTCATCAGGCTCATGGGCTTATATGTAGTTACTTCATTTCTGCTGCAGAGAGAAATGTCCAGCTTGGAATTCTGTTTTAATTTCAGAGCATACCAAATATATGTGCAGTCTTTAGTGCATCTTGGGTCAGCTCCATCAGATTCATCAAGATTTCATGTAGTAGTTTCATTTTTAGTGTAAAAAAGAAATTCCAATCTTGAATTCTGCAAAGTTGGTATACCAAATACAACCAACTATTATACATTGTACATACATCTAGTTGGTCAGTTATCTCAGTTGGGTCAAGTTTGTGGTCATAGGCATAGAAATTTTATTTTCTGGCATGAAGGGAAATCGGAGCTTCGAATCTATTCTACCAAAGTTGATAAACCTTTAACATACATGTACTTCATTCCTGTCCGCTACCTCAGATTAATGAAGCCCTTTGTCTTACACCGGAAAGTCTCATTCTTTGTCAGATGGAGAATTCTGAGCTTGAAGTTTACCCTACCAAAGATCAACGACTACACTCAGTACAACCTTTTCGTTATCTTGAATTCTTGCCGGTAAACTGTAAACTCATCAAGCTCAAGATTTTACATTTTGAAGTTCATTCTTCCTCTCATGGGAAATGGCGAGTTTACATTTAAATACGTTCATACACATTCATAGAGCATACCAAATGTTTTATTTCTTTCTCTCACACGTGAATAAAATGTGTTTGAAGAATGTGAATGAAGATCTCATCATTACCAGCAGCAAATGTTTTCCACGAAAGGGACGCTAAACAACAACAACAAAAATTCAAACAAACACACATGATTCAAATTTAGATATGCAGTAGAGTAGTTGGTGTACACTAACGTATTCAAAGGTCCTGTTCTGCAATATTCTGAGCAGCAAATATTTTGATTTCCCTATTCTTTGCTTTTCTTTTTTATTGCCTCTTGGTGCATTTTAGCACTGTACATTCTCTTTGTTGTTTCTCATGCATGATTTATTTTTTTGTTCAACTAATGCACAAACCAGTGCATTTCACATGGTAGAATTTGCTGTGCATGCATTCTAATCAGAATATCACATCACATGTTAGTGTCACATGTACATGCTTTGAATACATTGAATAAAAGTTTACTTTATCATAGTCTGTGGTGTGTGTGTGTGTGTGTGCGTGCGTGCGTGTGTGTGTGTGTGTGTGTTTTGTTGAGCGGTACATGTACATGTAGTTGCATTTTTTTCTGGACTTAGCTACCAGACCACACTGAAATTAAGCTGTTCATTTTTTTATTTTTTTTTTATGTTACAGTTTGAATCCATCTGGATTGCCTGTGAGGTGTGTGTGTGTATGTTTTATACCGTACTTCAAATTTTGTAAGCTTTGAATTTTGTTAATTTCTCAGAAGGTGTGTTTTGGTTGCACAAGTGCACTAGTTTATATAAACATACATAAAGAATGACACCTTAGTTGAGCCACCTGGTTTCTTTTGCATAATCCCAACAGTACTGTCCAAACTGAGCTGATGGTGAAAACACAAATCCGGTCATTTTAGAGGCGGTGCCTTTGAAGAGTGTGGTATTCCAGTGTGCGAGAGAATGCTTGTGATTCACGTGAGTGTGCGTGTTGGGTTTAGTTCGACTGGGTTTGAGCCAATTAAAGAAATTGGCCGGTGAAGTGCCTACAAAAGTACAGTTATTATTGTCTCCCTTGATGCGAAAAATTAATGTACACGCAGAAAGACGTTCACAGCACTTCATGTGGGTCATTACACAAATTCAACGACGTGAAAACAACATTCAAAGACGATGTTACCAGTCTGACCCATGCTACAGAAGCAACTGCACTCAGAAACGCATGCCAGAACAGGGAGAAAAACAGTCTCATTGCGTGTGACCATTGACGGGCTTACCTCCCTTGATGCGCTTTGCCCTTTTTTTTTTTTTTTTTTTTCCGCCGAGGCTAGGGGGGAGGGTGCGGGCGGGGGGGGGGGGGGGGGAGGGTGCGGGCGGGCGGGGGGGGGGGAGGGGGGGGCGGGACCGTGAGGTGCAAACTGAAAAGGCAAAGACTGACGGAATGAGCATATGAGAACTCTGAGGCACGGTAAACGTGAGCATCCCAAAACTGGGCCACGCAGGTGCTGGAACCGATGGTTGCGGTGCACTGGCTGTTACCCGGATTGTTTGTTGCTTCTCTTCTTCTCTTCTCTTCTGTACGGTGTGCTGACAGCATCTGAGCGCAAACTTAGTGCGGGTGAGTGAAGCCTTTCAGTTGCCGCCAGTGCTCAGAGTCTAACTGAACAGTCCACCTGGACGCGGTTTAATTCAGACCGACTGACACTGTCAAACTTAGCCACGGGCGGTCAGTGGTTTAGTGGTCAAGACTGTGACTTCGTCAGGTTCAGGTTCGAGTCGCACTGACTCGGAACAAAGAACTTGATGTTTCCTTCTCAGTCGTATGTGCCACCGTTTATTCGAGCCGATTGTCAGGGGTTCTCTCCGGGTACTCCGGCTTCCTCCCCTTCTTCTATGTTCCGCCCACAAAGTTAAAAAAATGAGTTTCCGAAACTGACTTTAATTGCAGTGCTGAGCCGGCTGACCCTTCTCACCGACACGTGGTTGTAATGTCTTCATGTTCAGTGTGTGAGAATGCGTGTGATTCACGTGAGCGTGCGTGTTGGGTTCAGTTCGCAGCGCTTCAGTCAAGTTGAGACCGGCAATTCAACTGAGAAAAGTGCCTACACAATACACAGTTCTAAGTTATTCTTCTTCTTATAAATAATCATTATCACTATGATCTTCACTTGATTTCAGTGTTTCCTTTAGTCATTGCCAGGGCTTGCTATCCGTGTGGGCCGGACTGAACTTGACTAAATAATCACTGATGTCGGACAAAATGTCCTGCAGGCTGGGAAACTGCCGAGGAAAAAAAAAAGACCGAAACCTAGGCCGGGGTTCAGAGGCAGCGCCATGTTGGAGGACCAGGCGGTAACTGATGCCCCACTTCACAACTGGAAACAATGGTAGCAATTTTAAAGACACTTATAGTAGTTTCTTCTGGCACCCACGAGTAAAACTGCCTTGGTACTGACACAAGTCTTGAAAAATAAAGTTAGACTGCTGTTCCGTGCGGCACTGCATGTATCACTGATCATTACACATTACCGTGTGTGCAACCTCCCCCCCCCCCCCCCCGCCCCCAGTCTTTCCTTTGGCTGAAATGTAGATTTTTTGGCAGAAAGGAGGGACAAGAAATTTGGCTGAAAATTGCCAAATGACTGAAAATTCCCCAGCCTGTGGCTGACTGAAGGTCAGTGTAGACCATCTGTCCTGCATGCCGGGGCGGTCGGTGGTCTAGTGGTTAAGAAACTTGTCACCAGTGCGAGAGGTTACGGGTTCAGTCAAGTCCCACTCGGGGCAAAGAATTTTTCCTTTTCGTATGTGGCACCGTTCATTCGAGCCGATTCATGATTGTCGGGGGTTCTCTCCGGATACTCCGGCTCCCCCCCCCCCCCCCCCCCCCCCCGCCTTGCAAATGGTCAGCCCACTGAAAATTTGAAAAATAAATGCATTTCTAAATTCGGAAATTTCAATAGCTGAGCTGACCCTTCGCACCACGTGATTGTAATGCGTTTATGTCCACTGTGTGAGAAAAGGCGTGTGATTCACGTGAGCGTGCGTGTTGGGTTCAGTTCGTGGCGCTCTGAGCCGATTTATGAAGTTGGGTAAATCGCCTATACTATACTCATTACTGATTATTATCATTATATTGTGCACGCCGGGTGACGCAGACACTGATGCGGAAAAGAGTGGGTGTACGTCCGCCTTTATGAGAAAGTAATTGGACAGCCTGGTTCGAAAATGGATCGGTTATGACTGGGCCGATGTCCTACGTGGTGGATATGAACTACCGACCATAGCTGCAATGGACAAGTCGTCGACCTGTTGTCCCCAGACTGCTCCAGTGTGCTCAGCCAATTAATGCCGCAGTGTCATCGCCAGTAATCTATCTGCCAATCAGTTACAGCCCCCTAACTCAACGTTGCCGCAGCAGTAGTTCAACTCAGTTCCTACCAAGTAAGTTAAAGATCTAAGCTCCCAACAAAAAGCTTTCCGACCGAAGTGTGAAAACAATTTACAGTCAGTCGACCGTGCAAGCACAGTCAACTCTGTTACAGTTGCAGAGTTTTCAGCGTCCCTGAAACTGACCCAAATAAAAGCCAAGGGCAGCCTGATTTCACAGCTCACTGAGTTTGCGTTTTGACACTGAGCGCCGGAGAAGGATCGTGCAGCACTGACTCAACATCCGCTCGACACTGTAGCGACGGGTCTCGCTCACTGACCAAAAGCCAAAAAAATGTCACGGCAAACTCGTGCTCTGGTTTTATAAGGGTCCCCGAAGCGCTGAAAACTCTGCAACTGTGACAGAGTTGACTGTGCTTGTATGGTCGACTCTGTAAAAATTTTCACACTTCGGAAAGCTTTTTGTTGGAAGCTTAGATCTTTAACCCTACATGGTCCAACCCTTGTCGTGGGGTAGTGGCTTGTGTACCTCAATGACCCAGAGAACTATGCCAGCAGGAGCACATGCTCCTGGCAGGGTCACCCAGGCTGGACAGGTCGAAGGGTAGAGGTCAGACGAATGTGGACCACCTCTCCAAGAGGCTAAACGGGTTTGCGTAGGGTTAACAGCCCTACCTGTAAAAAACACTAAGTTACTGAAGCATCGACAGCAACAAACCGAGACATTCACCTGGGCGAGGAAGGGTCTCCATCCCGGAGACCTATGACGCATTGCAGTGAAAGCCGAAAGGAAGCTGCAAGGCCGACCCCCCTTCTAACACCCAGGACAACAACGAGAGTAGCCACATGGAACATCAGGACAATGTATGAAGTAGGAAGGACCATACAAGTAGCAAGAGAGATGAAGAACTACAAGATAGGAGTACTGGGACTGAGTGAGACAAGGTGGCTACAGACAGGACAGCTGAGATTTTCATCGGGAGAGCAATTGCTGTACTCTGGACACACAGAGGATGGAGCCCCCCACACTGAGGGCGTGGCCCTGATGCTGGCACCGGAGGCACAGCGGGCACTCATCGGCTGGGAACCTGTCAACTCCCGCATCATCACAGCCAAATTCATCACCAAGAAAAAAGACATCAAGCTGAACATCATCCAGTGCTACGCTCCCACCAATGATGCGGAAGAGGAGAAAAAAGATGACTTCTACCAACAACTGCAGACAGTGATAGATAGAGGAGGAGCCAAGGACATGACCATACTGATGGGAGACTTCAACGCCAAGATTGGATCAGACAACACAGGCTATGAGGACACCATGGGAACACACGGACTGGGACAGATGAACGAAAATGGCGAGCGCTTTGCAGACTTTTGTGCCCTGAACCAGCTAGTGATAGGAGGCAGCATCTTCCCACACAAGCGCATCCACAAGGCCACATGGAGATCGCCGGACCATGTCACGGAGAACCAGATTGATCACATCTGCATCAGCCGGAAGTTCAGGAGATCGTGGCGGGATGAGCGCGTGATGAGGGGTGCCGATGTATCATCAGACCACCACCTTCTTGCAACAACATTGAGACTTCGGCTTAAGAGGCACACCAACGCCAACAGCACACGGACCAGGTACAACGTTGGACTTCTCAGGAACACAGACACACAAGCAGCATTCCGGATCAGCCTTTCCAACAGGTTCCAGCCACTGCAAGACCTGATAGAAGACAGTGAAATGGACATCGAGACACAGTGGGAACACAGCAAGAAACTCTGGCACGACACATGCGAAGAGGTCCTTGGCAAGAGAAAGACCCAACATAAGGAATGGATCTCTGCTGATACCATCCAGAAGCTGGAAGTTAGGAAAGAGAAGAAAACTGCACTGAACACGAGCCGAACAAGAAGAGCTAAGGCAAAGGCACAAGAGGAATACACAGCAGCTGACAGAGAAGTGAAGAGGAGCACCAGGAAGGACAAGAGGGACTACATCGACAACCTGGCCAGTCAAGCAGAGGAAGCAGCCCGACAAGGGAATCTAAAAGACCTGTACCAGGTGACCAAGAAGCTCGCGGGCAAATTTCAGCAGACAGACAAACCAGTGAAGGACAAGAACGGGCACCCACTGACAACAACTGAGGAACAGCTGAAGCGATGGGCAGAACACTTCAGGGAGCTGTTAAATCGCCCCATCCCTGAAACACCACCAGACATCCCACCAGCTGAGACAGAACTACCCATCAACTGCGACAAGCCCTCTAAGGCGGAGATCAGGAAAGCCATCATGACACTGAAAAATGGGAAAGCTGCAGGGCCGGACGAGATACCAGCAGAAGCCATTAAAGCAGACACAGAGACAGCCGTCAACATGCTGCACAGCCTGTTCAGCAAGATCTGGGAGAAGGAAGAGGTGCCAGCCCAGTGGAAAGAAGGGATCGTCATCAAGCTGCCAAAGAAAGGGGACCTCAGGGACTGCAGCAACTACCGAGGGATCATGCTCCTGTCAGTGCCAGGCAAGGTTCTCAACAGAATTCTACTGGAGAGGATGAGAGGGGCAGTCGACCCCATGCTCCGAGACCAGCAGGCAGGCTTTCGCAGGAACAGGTCCTGCGCTGACCAGATTGCCAGCCTACGCATCATTGTGGAGCAGTCACTGGAGTGGAACTCCCCCCTCTACATCAACTTCATAGACTATGAGAAGGCCTTCGACAGTGTAGACAGAGAGGCGCTGTGGAAGCTGCTAAGGCACTATGGAGTTCCCGGGAAGATCATCTCCCTGATCCAGTGCACCTACCAAGACATGAGCTGCAGGATTGCCCATGCCGGCCAGTTGTCAGAAAGCTTCGAGGTGAAGACCGGAGTCCGCCAGGGATGCCTGTTGTCCCCGTTTCTCTTCCTCCTGGTCATCGACTGGATCATGAAGACCACTACAGCAGGCAGGAAAAACGGGATACAGTGGACACTCTGGACGCAGCTGGATGACCTCGACTTCGCGGACGACCTGGCGCTCCTGTCTCACAGCCACAGCCAGATGCAGGACAAGACTACGTGCCTGGAAGCCACATCAGCCGGAACAGGGCTCAAGATCAACAGGAAGAAAACCGAGCTGATGAAGATCAACACCACTGCCAACACACCAGTCACAGTCGGTGGAGAGCCCATCAGGGAGGTGGAGTCTTTTGTCTACCTGGGGAGTGTGGTTGATGGACAGGGAGGCACAGACCGAGACGTCACAGCCAGAATCGGCAAGGCAAGGGCAGCAATGGTCATGCTGAAGAACGTCTGGGCATCCAAAGTTGTCAGCATAAGAACCAAACTTCGCATCTTCAACTCCAACGTGAAGTCAGTTCTGCTCTACGGATGCGAAACATGGAGGACAACGAAGACGATGCAGCAGAAGATCCAGACATTTCTCAACACCTGTCTGAGGCGCATCTTCAACATCCGATGGCCAGAGAAGATCCGGAATGAAGAGCTGTGGGAGCGAGCGGGGCAGGAACCAGTGGCCAAGCAGATCCTGCGGAGGAAGTGGGGCTGGATTGGACACACCCTCAGGAAGCCAGCATCCAGCACCACACGCCAAGCCCTGACATGGAACCCGCAGGGGAAAAGGAAGAGAGGCCGGCCTCGCAACAGCTGGAGGCGGGACACTGAGGCAGAGCTATGTAAGCAGGGTACCAACTGGACTGGAGTGGCAAGACTAGCCCAGAACAGAGTGCGATGGCGAAGGGTTGTCGATGGCCTATGCTCCACGTGGAGCCAAGGGCCTAAGTAAGTAAGTAAGTTAGATCTTTAAGGGTTGTGTACCAGTGGCCTAACCATTTAGAAAAAAACTTGAAAATTCATTTTGTCTGCATGGAGAGTGTTGCACTTTTAGGCCTCGGTCACAACCGGCCGCACGATTTTTTTATGCTTGCGATCTCCACGAAATGTCTGCGGCCTGCGGCTTCTACGATCTGAAAAAAAAAATTTAAGGTTGCAAATCGTGCGTACGATATACGTGCGATGGCTTACGTTCCCCGCAAGTCTCGCACGGGTAACGTCTTGCGATTTCAGTTGGTCAAAAATCGTACGACGGCCGTACGGATCGTACGTTGTCCTCGCAGTTATCGTACGGAGGTCGTAAGCCTTCGTACGACGTTCGTGCGATGTTGACGGTTGTTTACACGGGCTATACGGGTGTCGTGCGTGCGCCGTACGGCTATCGTAAGTGCTCTGTACGCGTGGTGTGCGTCGGTCGTTCGACGGCCATGGCCGACGCGCGTTTTTCATGCATATAGGGACCAGCCTACATATATACATGTAGCAGGCTGGGGAATTTTCAGTCATTTGGCAGTTTTCAGCCAAATTTACTATTCTTTCAGCCAACAAAACTCTAAGTTTCAGCCAAAGGAAAGGAAGGGGAAAAAAGATTGCACACAGTCATGTGTGGATACAAATGCCGTTTGGGACAGTCTTACTTCACTTTTGAAGGCTTGAATGTCAGTATTTTACTTTTTCGTGCCAAGAGAGGCTGCATAATGCCTTTAAAAAAGCTAAAATTTGTTTTCCTAAGTGGGGCATTGCCCGCGTGGTCCCCCAGCATGGCGCTGCCTCTGCACCCTGGTCTAGGTTTCAGTCTTTTTTCCCCTCAGCAATTCCCCAGTCTGATGTAGTTTGTTTATGGAAAGAAGACATCAGAGGATTTGGATATTATTAAGAGAGAGTTTGACAAACCTATGGACACGTACACAACTTGACAGACACTGACACAGCACTGCAACACTTCTACATTGCACACCAACATCCCCCGGGCCCGCACCTGGTCTTGCGTCAGCCTTGCGGAGCACTCACGGAGCACGTGCGTGCATCGTGGGAACATCGTACTACCGACTTGCGGTCTGTGATCACGTGCGGCCATCGTGCGGTCCTCGTGGGAAGCACGCAAGACAACCGTGCGTCACTTGTGCGTTCATCGTGCGGCCGCCGTGCGGCCATCGTGACCTATTTTTCTCGCCCGGAGAGGTCAAAGTCGTACGATGCACTTGCGGCAATCGTGTGTTGGCCGTACAGTGGCCGTGCGGCCAACGCAAGTGTGTAAAAAATCGCAGGTGATCGTAGAGTTTTTTGATCATGTCGAAAACCGGCCGCAGCGCTCTGCGGCCTCCTTGCGACCTGGAAATTTCGCAGGACGCCCGTGCGCCGTTCGCAAGATTTGCCACGATTTTTGGCCGTAGACCCGCCGTAGGAGCCCGTACGGCCGGTTGTGACCGTAGCTTTAGTGATGATACTCGTAGTGTTTCAGTGCTGCAGTAAGAGTTGTCACGTGACGCGAGGAACCGTTAATCAGTCTTGCCTGATTCTCGCGGCGGCATACTGACACGACCAAAACGTGAAAAGAGTAAAAACGTGGGATCACTCGTACACGGCACGAACTGATTGTGCTACATGTCTCAGTGTTTTGCTTTTTCAGTTACTGATATCACCACAACTTGACTGAAACGAATCGGCAACTACTTACTCTACCGTGAAGCTCTCACGTCAGTACTGAGATGTTCGTCAGTCAGTGATCCGGCAAACGGTTATAATTACGCGGCTTTGCTCTGAATTCAGTGCTGTTTATTCAAGACTTCTCAAGTTTGTCAATGGCCGGCGTAACTCTTTGTTTTTTTCCTCGGAATACGGTCAGTCACGTGATCCAACACTGACACACCGTCACACACACACAGACTAGTGGGCAACGCGCCACGGAGATGGTGTGGGGGGGGGGGGGAGGGGCTAAAAGGTACCAGCACACAACCTTGAACATTCTTAATCAGTCTTGACCCCCCCCCCCCCCCCACACACACACACACGCTCCTTCCACAAACGCCACGAAGCATGTACGGTAAGCACTTGAACTTGATCAAAATTGCCCCGGGCACCGCTGAGTGAGCCGGCCGCCTCGAACCGGGATCATGACTGAACCACTTAAGCAACACCCCTCCTGACCACATCGTCAGCGAAGAAGTAAATAATCAGTGTGTCGCTGCCTTGTCTTTCACACCTGAAATCTAATTAGGCCTGTATGCATCGTCTGCGGCACAACTGACTGAACTCAGCCAGTTCGTCCGGCACAGACCTACATCAATACCGACAGTGAAGCATCCGTCGCCGCTCAAGCTAGCTGGGGATGTAACTCTTTGGACTGACAAGTTATCAGTACGGCCGGGGTTGCGAATCTTAGGTGAGGGAAAACTGACTGCCTTTCTGACACCTGTCAGTCACAGAGCCTAAATTGATTCTTAGTGCACCAGCGTGTACCGCAAGTCTTGAAGTGCTCTAGACACGGATAGTTCCCGTAATAAAGTGAATCCGCTTCACATACCATTTGGCGCTAAAAGCTAAAACGGGTTGGACTTGACCGCACCAGGCTGACTGACGTCAGTCGGCCGACCAAAGCAGGCTCTGGTCTGCTCACGGCCGGGTTGGATTGTCAAGATCTGACGCAATTCATCGTTGCAACGTCAGCAACTGAATAACTGTGACGTCGACTGGGCTGTTGTGTGCCGGCAGAGCCCAATGCATGATGGCTTACTGGCGGTCACTCTTGTGCGATCGACAGAATCAGTAGGTAGTGGAGTAACTTTATCAGTGAGCCGAGAATTGACTAGCATCACTATTCGCATTGGGCAGGGGTTGTTATATATCCCTTTTGTGGCTGGTGGGGAGAAACAGAGATTTAGGGTAAGAAGGGGTTAACTTTTTTCTTGAGCCGAGCTTACTGCTAAGTTTATTTGAATGCAGTCTTTTTCTGTTGGTCAGTCAGTTTCTTCCTACAAAATCTGCAGCTGAACTTAGTGTTGCAGTATGTTGTTCACCAGTTGCATCCTCCTGGCAGTCCACGGCAGTCTTAGTGTGTTTTTATCTCGATCAATGTCTCTCTGGTCCGGCCCACTGATTTTTTTTGTCAATGAAAAAGAAACTACTTTTCTTCAGTACTGCTATGGCAGGGTGCAACAGCTGGGTCGGCCGACTGTGTATCACTATCAGTCTGGTCCTGAACAACAAACAAAACAAAAAAACAAAAAAAAACTGACCAAAAAAAAAAATCCCAACCAGACAAACAAAAAACCCCAAACATACTGAAAACCGGCACCGGTTATCATGATCAGCCTGTGACCTTCCATGTTGAACTGTTTTATCACCTTCCAGGAAACGTGTTTGTCTGGTCTGAATTTAGGTTTGCATTTCTTTTCCTTCCCAAATAAATGCAGTTTCGTTGTGAAATGATAACCTTTGTTTATATATGCAATTTAATCCTCCCCGTATATTGTGGGTGCAAACTCACCCATACAAGTTTTCAAAGAGGGAAAAGCATGCTTGCAAAACCACCCACACTTTTAAAGGATTCTCTAGGGTACATTCAGTTGGACAAGTGTAAATGAAAACATGTAAATGAAAAATCCACAACAAAGAAACAAACAAAAATATCAAGATACCTGTGTGACCAAAAGCATGTTGCTGCAGATTGAAACTGCAATGGCGGGCTGATGAGTTCAGTCCTGGCAACGTGAAAAACACTTCACCTGACAAAAGTTTATGGCTTCTAATTAGTTATATTGCTTCCCTGCAGACAACCAGCCTAGATCTATACAGACCATCACATTAGTGCTGGTGCGTGTACTAGTACGCAATTCAAGTTTGATTTAATTCAGTTTACCTCCTTTAAAAGTGTGGTCGAGTTTGCATCGGCTCTGACGATATACGGCAACTGAAGCCGGGGATAATACGGGTTTTTTTTCTGTCTTTCTTTCTTTAATAGCATTTTGTGTATTTGCACCCGGCCTCGATCCATGATGTACGGCGCGCAAATTTTCTTCTTTAAAGTATGGGTGCGTTTGCACCCTCAATGTACGGTGCGCAGATTTTTAGGCAACGTACAGCGAAGGTTAAAAAATCTGCACAGTACGACTGACCAGACATCTATAGATAGGAGATAATATAGGACTGACACCGGCCCGGCCGAGAACTGCCGCCGGGACCGTTTTCAGCCTGTCAGTTTTCAAGTGTTTGCAGTTTTATGTAAATATAACAATTGTTACATTTGCATAATTTAACTTATCTTTGTATGTTCAAATCTAGAAGAAAACAATTGACCCGCAACGTTCCAGATTCCTGGCAGCACTAGGCCTACATCATATTAAAATTTGTGTCTTTGCCCCACATGCGCCCGTGGTTTCATACTCTTCTGACAATGGAGGAGAGAAAAGTGCCTCAACACAACAACTGGTGACGTCACGGACAGGAGAGCGCACTTCTTGGCGCTTGCCGTTGTTTGCACAGGACCATTTCGTTTTAATCGCATTTGTTTGAAGTTCAGACGGCTTGCAAATGCGTGCGTTTCGTCGCTGAGGTGGCCACATACATCTGCATCTCGTAAGTACTGCAATTGAACTCTGTTTGGAACCCGATCGGACCGCTGATAGACAAAGCGATGCTTCAGTGGCAGTTTGCCAACCCGACGTCTGCTTTTGATGTTTTCGCCCCCTCCAGGCAACCCCCCACTATCACCACCTCTCACCCCCAAGCCTTGCTTTTGTTTACAGCAGAAGCCCATTCTTGTCTTCGGAAATAGTTTGGCACACACCCATCCGCCACCCAAGGAAGCGTTTGAAGGTGGATTGGAGAACAAAATGATGCCTGTCTGTCATAACACACGACTGTACACGCTCTCGTGGATCTAGGCTTGCATCATAGGTTTGGGTGAAAGTTTACTTCATCAAGAGAACACACAAATTCCGTATGCATATTCATCAGACCAATTTTTCGGGCGTGCAAAACCGCTGATAATGAACTGATGCATTATTTTGGAGAACATTCTGCAGCTTATTTCTGACTGGTAGAGCTCCATGTATCTGTCTGAATCAGTCATCTGCAGATGCAGCAGCTGCATCAGGCTTATCTGTTACACTGCATGCATTCGTCTACAAGTATACACTGTATACATGTATGCATTTTGAAAACGCACACTTGCAGAGCTGTGCACATTTAATAATGATCATGAATGACTGAGGTCTATGGCATTTATAATTTATATGCATATAATTATTATTACTCATGTAAATGAACCTTACACAAGTTACAGCTGTGTTTACTGTTAGTGTATTCTGGTTCTGTATCAGCCAATGCACTGCTGGTAGTGGTAAACTGTGTTGAGGCTAGTCTGACTCAGCTCCTTGTTCGATTTAGGACAGCCTTGACAGTTACGCATAGTCAGGTGCTGTGTGTAACAGATGTGGTGGATTATTTTGTTTGGGTTGTGCTATGCATGTCTCACAGTAACTGGTCACTGCTCTTCCCTGTCTGTCTCTCTCTTTTCATCATGGGCACACACACATGTATACAGATTTTTGTTTTGTTTTTGCATCTTGTGAAGCTGATCTATGCGCAGAATTGTATGATCAATCTGAACACTGACCAGTCTCTAATAACGAAGCAGTTGGTCAGTAAATCTTTTTTTCTATAAATAGACGAATCAAGGGCTGAATTTGAACAGCGTGTGTCCAAGTGTAATGTATTGTGATAAGTAACACATGTATCCTTCTTCAGCACTCTTATTGCCTTGGGGACCGTTTTGTGTAAGAACAGGGTGTTCAAGATTCAAATGTACTTTTGTAGGATTTCAGCATACGTACAGCACTCATTTCTTCCTTGTTCATTCAGGAGAAATGTCGGATGTTAGCCGCAGTTTACTGGAAAATTTATAGTTTTAAAAAAATCATTCATTAATTTTTTTATTTTTTTAGGGCATTAAGGACAGGGTTGGCAGATTAAATTTAAACTGATCTGTCTTCCCTGTTTGAATTTTTCCCCTTTCCTCTTTTAACCTTCATTCATTAGTGTCCCATCTTGTTTATTTACATGTATTGCTCTATTTCCAGTTGTATCATTCTCCTGATATATATATATATATATATATGCAGTGCTTCATATCCGATGGAACTATGATAGGACAGAATTGATGTCCTGACTGACTGTAAAAGTATAGGACATGTGTGGATTTTGTCCTAAGAATTGTCCACTTTTGTGCAGAGATGATAGGATAGAAAGCAACTGGACATTTTTGAAAATGAATGGAATTGGTCTGTAACTATTTACAATGTATATACCGGGTATATATATAATTTATACAGTGTTCTCTGTGATTAGAAAATACTAGGGTCCCTTGGATGCTTTCTCATTTTTGAGGGTCCTTTTGTAAATTTGGAGGGTCCATTTAATCAGATTCTGTCTGTTACTAAGTGTTATGCACAGTGGATCAGCGGAAATGCGATGCTGCAAGTGTCTGGTGCTACGTACAGATCGCTTTTTGTTCATCGAGTTTCTGGCAGTGTTGGAAGAATACTGATTGTCATGGCGAGACCAAAAATGTGCGTCCCCTGTGACGCATTTTCAGATTTGTGCGTCAGTTTAAGAGTTTTGTGTGTACAAATTTATACGCACACCTGTGCGTAATCGGAAACACTGGTATATTATGAATGTCTGTATTTAAATGTACAATTATATAATTTATGGTGGTAAAATTTTATATATTATTTACAAAACAAAAGGCTATCCTTTGCTGCAAGTGTCCACCAGGAATACTGCACTGTCACCAGGAATGCATACACTCTACAGTAGGTTTAGTGTCACATTGGGGATGGTGGCCAGGCCGTCAGGGTCATCTTCAGTTCAGTTTGTCCTGGCGCCTGTCCATTTATCAATTAGCGGCTCCAGAGGAGGCCAGCCCATTACCATTTCCACCAATTGGTCGCTCCCCGGTCCCACTTCTCCCCAGCTGCTAGCAGAATGATTGTCTGGGTGTACTAGTCTGGGTATGCTACACTCGATACAGTAATTAATCAGGCAAACACGACCCTGCTGTACTTCGAGACGGATCAATACGGGGGGAGGGAATGAGGGGGGTGTTCGGACGGGGGAGCGGGTGTGATGAGACACTCAACCTCCGTAGCATCAGTTACGTCAACCCAGATGTGAACTTGGAAGCGTGGATGACGTGGAAGCATAGCGGATGCGGCGGAGCTTGGGATTCTGACTCAAGCTTTTAGAGGTGTGACCTCCCCCCCCCCCTCCCCTCTGCTGAAATGCTCACGGCGCCGCAGGGCTGGAGGACGAAGCAGTGAAAGCCTGCTGCCGCTAAGCGCTACTTTATGTGCAAACCTCCACCGTGCTATTCACTCTGGTGATTAGGTTGGTGCTATATGAACTGTTCTTGCAGCACTAGTAATATTATTTTCGGACAGTTGACGCCAAATTCATCACAATCAGTCTCGATTCTACAAAGAGATAGACGTGTTGAATCTGTGCTTGGCTCCTACAACCAGGGCCGTATCTGACAAGGACACGTCAAGCGGTCAGAGACTCGGAGAAATCTGGGTTCGTAATTTCATCGCCTTAGGCAGTGGCAGGAGGGGGAGTGTCTAAATCGACCCACTGAAGCCGGCGCCGCCTTAGGCAGTGGCAGGAGGGGGGGTGTCTGAATCGACCCACTGAAGCCGGCGCCGCCTTAGGCAGTGGCAGGAGGGGGGGGGGGGGGTGTCTGAATCGACCCACTGAAGCCGGCGCCGCCATATTTAGCAGGGTTTTGAACATGATTGATCGGGCCGTCTGCACCAACACAAGTTAGGCGACACTGACGGGCGCCAGCGTGATGAAAGCTCAATATTTCGCCGGAGTTTGCGGCTCAGTTTCTTCCAGTTTTGTGAGTTGGCATTTTAGCGGCCAAGTCAGCAAAACTACTGCCAAACACCCTACTAAGAGTAATGTAGGGTCTATACTAAGAGTAATGTAGGGTCTATACTAAGAGTAATGTAGGGTCTATACTAGGAGTAATGTAGGGTCTATGCTACTCAGCTACTGCTGTGTGCAGGGTCTCCCAGAATCACACCAACCGTGAGGTTGTTTTTTGTTGTTGTTGTGTTTTTTCCCTTTCTTTTGGTCATGAGAGTTTCTGAGGATAGTGACAGTTGTGTGTTTGACTTGATGAAGCGAGGCTAGCAACTTTGTGTTACATGCACTCACACATTCGATTACTGGATGTGAAGGTTATGGTTTTATCACAGAAATTCTCAGAGTTGCAGTCAGTTATGGAAAGTTTGGCACATTGAAACAGTTGGTGAGTAAAGCAGTTGGTGAGTAAAGCAATTTGGTATTGGAACTTAACTGTGTATTGACTGAGATAAAAGAGGAAAGTAGGACTAACTCAGTTGTTGATAGGTAGCTTAATTTACTTACACCTGCCACACTGAAAGTGGGTATGTATAAAATCAGAAGATTTTTCTGGGAAGTTTTTTTTTTCTGTAGGAGTTGTTATGGTGACGTAATTTTGAAATGTGGAAAAAAATAAGATCTGTATCATTCACACTTGAACTGTTGTATACCGTTGGCTGGACTTTCAATGCTCAGGTCGTGAGTTCGAGTACCGACTGGGGCCAAATATTAAATTTGTGCTGGCCTTTTTCTCGTTTCCCCGTCCTTGATATCACCTTATATGGTGGAAAAAGGATGTTAAACTCCCAAACACCCACCCTCCCACCTTTGGAAAACACAACAAACTTGGCTAGGCTCATTCCGACTGCGTGATCGTTGTACACTACTTCACTACTAATACTGGCAGCTTTGTGTTTTGTGAAGTTAGAGTGGCCAAATGGTAGAGCGTTGGATTTCCAGTGCGAGTCGTGAGTTTGAATCCAGACCGGGAGCCTAATAGTTTTGCTGGGTTTCTCCTCCTCGCCCTGTCGTTGATGTCACCTAGCTATCACACCGGTGACGCGGCTAAGCCGCGAATCCGACCGGCTGTCGATCGCAGTGACTGTTTTAGGCCGGAAAAGCGCGACACGCATGCGGTGATGTGCAAGAATGCTGCCAGGAAAGCTAAGAACTGAAATGAATTTGATCATATTGTTATATGCACATATCAGTAAGACTTTCATCTTCCCACCCAAAGCGATTTTATATCGAAAATTTTATTCATGTAAGGACACGAGTCATATTTGTTCGACTGCAGTGAGAATCGGGAGCTATTTTGCAGTTTAACACGAAGCTGACAAAAAATACCACGTTAATTCCAGAAGTTTCAAAACAGACACGTATCCGTAATGTCTTTGTGACTTGCATGCCAATTGTTGTGACGTAGGATGCTTTAGTGTTTTCGCAATTTTAAAAAATATCAGAGCAGTGCGAAATCCTCGGCTAAGAACCGGCCAACCGTCTGTTTGATACAGGCTGGTTCTTAGCCGGGGCGAGTGCTGGTTCATAGCCACAAAATATTCACTACCAATTTTCTTTCTCGAACTGCGCACGATCTAAGCCACAAATTGCACTAATTTTCTAGGTGTGGCCGCAAGACATATTATAAAACTGGGACGTTTTCATAAACGTGACTTTCCTTTCTGTAATTTTATATTATCGCGAATGAAAGTGAATTTTCTACAGAAAACGAGACTAAATTGCTTCCAACGTGAGTGTACGCGCAAGTAGCACCACAAAAACCACTTACGAGTTGAACAGAGACCTTCTGCGACAAGACAGGCCAACCTCAGATCGAGACAAGCTTTCACAAGTACAGCGCAGATGATTTTCTGAGAGAAGTCGCGTGCGGCCAAGCAACGCTAGCGCTCAACGCCGCAAGCCGGTCAGAATCGGGATAGCCGCGTCACCGGTGTGGCTATAGGTGGTGGTTAGTTTAATCCTCTTTATTCCCTGGGGAACATAGGGCTGCAACCACACTCCGCCAGCGCACTCGGTTCTGGGATGCCCTCTTTAGTTCGGCCCACGTCGTTCCGGCGGCCTTGGCTTCAGCGTCCGTACTCCTCCGCCAGGTCTGCTTCGGTCGGCCCACTTTGCGCTTTCCCTGGGGGTTATAGGTGGTGGAAAAGGACGTTAAAACCCTAACACCCGTGTTTTGAGGCCGGTCATGGAGACGACGGTTTTCGCTAAACGAACCCTTTTTTTGTGGTTGTTTCAGCATCATTGATCGGTCTGGCCTGGCACTGGCAGGATTAATTTTAGCGACTCTGTCAAGGCCGACAGGCCAGCGCCAGCGGCTGAGGGCTTAGTTATTGGTATCAACATCCAGTCGTGCCCACACAAGCCAATTTTTCGAGCGAAACTCGAGTACTCTTTGTCAAACTCACCCAGTTGGGAACTTCCGCTTTCTGTCGATCATGTTCTCTGTGTGTGTGTGTGTGTGTGTGTGTGTGTGTGTGTGTGTGCGCGCGCGCGTGTGTGCGTGCGTGCTACTCCTTTTAAGTCTTCGGTGCGGCTGTCAAATTGTATGCAGCGCAGTGCTTGGTGCTGTTTGGGCTAAATGTGCTTTTTTTTTGGGGGGGGGGGGGGGTACTGGTGTGATGTTGCTCGTAAAAATTACATGTCTTTTATTGATACTGTACATGTAAATGTTGAGAGGGGGAGGGGGATATCCGTTGAGGTAACAGATGTGACGTTTGCCAGCTTCGGTTTGAAAAAAAAAAAAAAAGCAACTTGCCTCAAGGGATTGTGTGGTATCCCTCTTAGATAATGAGAACTATTTGTGTTTTGTGGGAAATTGCTGATTGGCACACTTACACACACACACACACACACACACACACACACACACACACACACACACACACACACACACACACACACAGAGCTGTGGGTGATATGTACAGAATCACATTATCGTCCAGTGCTTCTCATAAATGATTTTTTTCCATGGCCTGGTGGCACTTTTTCTAAGTGACTGAACTTCAGAAAGAACTGTCAGATTTTGACTTGGTTTTGATTAAATTTTGATCCAAACTTTGGATCCAGTTTAGTACAAATAAAGAGGATTGAAGGTGTGGGGGGGGGGGAGGAGGCACCGCATGTGTCGGCAGGTAAATACACCGCTGCTTTGTACATGTACTGTAACAGTAAGCATTGGCTGGGAGAGTTTGTGGAGAATGGAGGGGGAGGGGATGGTTGGGGTGGGGGGGGAGGGGAGGGGAGGAGGCACCGCATGTGTCGGCAGGTAAATACACCGCTGCTTTGTACATGTACTGTAACAGTAAGCATTGGCTGGGAGAGTGTGTGGAGGATGGAGGGGGAGGGGATGGTTGGAGTGGGGGGGGGGGGGGGAGGCACCGCATGTGTCGGCAGGTAAATACACCGCTGCTTTGTACATGTACTGTAACAGTAAGCATTGGCTGGGAGAGTGTGTGGAGGATGGAGGGGGAGGGGATGGTTGGAGTGGGGGGGGGGGCGATCAGGTTCCGGCAATCTTTTTTGTGCAAGCAGGAGGGAAAGGGGGAGGGGGGGTGGGGGGTTGTCAGCTGGCCGCACTTTCAACAATACCCCATGGAACAGCAAATCTGCTCTGCACCAGAACGCCTGGAAGACTAATAGTCGGCGTGTAAGCAGAAAGAGTGATTTGTTACCAATCCAACTGCTTGGCACTTACTGTATGCAGATTGCTTCCTGCAGGGAGAGAGTGAGGAAAGGGGGGGTGGTGTGTGTGTGTGAAAGGGGGGGGGGGTAATAGTAATTGAGATGAGGAGTTGGTGCTCATTGCTCACTGCCAACTGACAGTTTAGCACGAAATAGATTCTCTTCTGCAGAAGTGGGGTGTGGAGGAATGGGGGGGGGGGGGGGAGGATTAGGCTGCTGTATGTACACCAGATTTTTTTTTTAAATGGTCATAGAATCTTCCGAATCAGTTTGTGTCCATCACTGTGAGATATTCATGAATAGCTGAAGAAGAAAATTCCTTGTATTTCACAATCACGGAGAGAGTGGGGCCAGAGAGTCAGTAAGACCTAAGGCTAAAAGTAAAATGTTCTTTGGCGCCAGAGGATGTAGTTTACTAATTTGCAGTAGATACTCTCTGCATATGACGAGGTTCAGACAGAAGTCTGAATCACAGCACAATACATTAGGCAGGCTTGGACTTGGAGAACGCTAATGAGATAAGTGAGGCATGCGGCTCAGCTCACAGTAACTGCCAGCCACGGATGCGCGTGGCTGCACAATGCAAATGACTGGACACAGAACGCACGTGCTCTTATCAGTGCCGCTGACACCATTTCCAGAGTAAACTGTAGCCGATTGCGTCACCACTAGGTGGTTCTTTTGTTCAGGGCCGCGCTCTGTCTTTCGTTCAGGCGGTCAGTAAGAACACATTTGCACTTGAAGGCAGTGTTCCTCATTACGCAAATTTATGAGCGTCGTTTACGCAGAACTTTCAGAATCTGATGCAGAGATTTTGAGGCTATACGCCATTGACTACAAAGTGACCCCCCTGAGTTTGACAGAGAGGGTCTAAGTGACTCTCACTTTTGAAAACTGTAAGGAAGATTGCTTGAAGGCATGGAGTTCACTAATTTATTTACGTATTTGTTATTAGCATTCTTCGTGTGTGCGTGCGTGCGTGCGTGCGTGCGTGCGTGTGTGTGTGTGTGTGTGTGTGTGTGTGTGTGTGTGTGTGTGTGTGTGTGACCTATGTCTATGAATAATCAAGTGAGATTTTGCCAAGGTTACTGCTTGAGTATCAACTACCATTCCATAAATTCAAAGTTCTGCTTTTTCTTTGTTTTAAAAAAAAATGTTTTGTTTGTTTGTTTGTTTTGGGGGGTCCATGGTTCGTATGAAATATTATTTTGTATACATGTTCAGTCAAGAAGACGTATCAAAATTTGATAGAAGTTCAAGGCGGAGTAGGTTCTCGTAGGATGGGCTTGGGGCGGGGGTGGGTGGAGGGTGTCTGCTGTATTTTCGGATGGCAGGCTAGACGGTCCGTTACTGCGGAAACAGTACAAACCGTTATCAGGCCGAGTTGTGTCTAACGCTCTGCTAGCGGCATAATCTTTAGCACTTCAAGCTGTTTAAACTCCGCGCTAAATATATATTACAGGGGCTAAAGATATTTTGGAGAAATTTTGGGAAATGGAGGCGGCTTATCTCTTGCAGCCTTCAGTCTAGTCTGAGAGGAAGCAGCTCTACCTGGGCCGGGCCTCTCTCTGTCTCTCTCTCTCGGTCTCGCTTTACCAGTATCATGGGGTTCAGTCAAAATGGTAGGGAGTTTTTCCGGTGCTACCCTGAGTCAAAGTTTTGAGGAATCTTCTTATGTAAAGCCATATCATTTTATGTAATGTTGAAATGTGAGCATGCACACGCTTTTACAGTGTAGTGACACTTGAGGTCGCTTTCTGGTTTATGGATGACCCTGACACTAACACTGATTTCTTTCATTTTGAAATGTGACTGATTAACACGAAAACTCCTTGGTTTTCCATTTGTCTGTGTGAAGTAAAGTTGCCCCTCTTTTTTTTCTTTGCTGCCACAACTCTTTGCCGGCTCCAGTGGTATTCCTTCCTGGTAGTGGGTGGAATCCACGGAGGGCTTGGAAGTTGGGGCAATTTTTATTATGCATGATGATGGAGATGAGGATGATGGTAAAATGATGCTATGGAGGTCCATGTGGTTTGGGACTGCGGGACAGGGCCCGGCCGCATTCCACGCTTCCTGTCATAAATATCCCGACATTAACCAGGCCCGGGAACTACGGCACCTGCGGTGCCAGCCATGTAATCATCCACATCATAAGACGTGTCATACCAAGGGAAGCACCCCCCAAGTCGCACCCCTGAAGTGGGTGAATCTCGGCTGTGTGGCAACAGCCTCCCCATTGGGCCTGCTCTGCACACCTGCTCTGGGTAGGAGCCAACCTAGGTAGGAAAAATCCCGCTTGCCTCAGCTGGGACTCGAACCCGGGTCTCCCAGTCCATGGTCCGAAGTGCTAACCACTACACCACGGGGGCCGGTTGGGCCCATTTTTTTAATGACCTGTATTATTTTACCTTTTTTCATAAGTGACAGAGCATACTTGAGTGCAAAGACACTTCTCTGTTTGAGATTTAATTTCTTAAACAGACAATGAAGTACATACGTAATTTGAATTGAACTGAATTGGATTGAATTGAGTACTAGCACCAGAAAACCCCCGCCATCTTTAGTAGCCACCGACGACCGTCTACCAGGGGCCAGAGCCCCAAGACAATTTTGTGTTTGAGATGGTATTTGTTAAAACAGTAAAGTACACTGTACGTGTATTTTGAATTGGATTGAGTTGGGTAGTTGCATCAGAAGAACTCCGCTATCTTTATTAGCCACCGTCTGCCAGGGGCCGGGCCTCCCTCGCTCTCTCACTCTACCTGTATGTACCTGTTTAGCATCGCCGTTTTCCGCGCTACGATGGGCAGGCTAGTCAAGAGTCGTCGGCAAGTCTTTGAACTTTTACTCCAGCAACCCGCGGCAGTGAGGGCTGGCTTTGCCAAAACTTCGGTTACCATAGATATCCAGCCAGCGAGCGGCGCGTGCAGTTGGAATAATGAAGGTAGTGAATCGCAGGGAAAGTGAAGGAACCTTGTGTTGTGGTTGTCGTGGTGGTGGTGGTGGTGGTGGTAGAGCAGGCTAGAGATTGGTTGGTTCGCGCTGTGTGAAGGAAACAGAAGGGAATGGAGGTCTATGAATTTCCCTTCTCCCAGTACTGTAGAACTGGGTATAGGAGGTGAAAACCTGGCGGCGAGCATGCGCCGAGTTTAGAGGTCTGCTGACTCCCCTCCCACCCACACCTGCACCAACCCAGGACCTGACTTTTACCTTTTACCTGATCTTACCTTGATGCTCTGTGATGGGGATATTATACTATAGGCGCCGCGGTTCGGACTGATTCTGAGTCCTTGTGAACTGGAGCTGTATTTGCAGGACTGACCGGCTGGACTGCAGCAGTGGACTTTTCCGTCGTGAGGATTATTTTGCTGATTCCCGGACAAAATCTGCCAGGAACCTCTGTGAAGTGGAAAGAGTTTGTGTGCGCTGCAGACTGAGAGCTGCAACAGTCCGACAGTCAGTCAGTCAGTCAGTTTCACTGTTGGCCGCCTTCTTTCGACCCTGAACTTCAGTGTGGTTTTCTTTCGATAATGGAACACAGTTTTTCCACAAAGAATAAGAAGAACTTCCGAGCAAGCTCAACAAGAAGCGTTGTTGTTCTTAGCGCAACCGGTGTGTTGCGGGACACGGTTGTGGCTTGGCGAAGGACTGGGCGTGTGGTGGTGGCGAGGTGGAGTTAGCTGCTCTTGATTTCCCCCAGTGTGACGTCACCAGTGGCGTCATGGAGCTTGACCTTCTGGTGCGGCCCTTCCAAGGGCTGCAGCTGTGTCCCCCACAACCTAAAAAACAACCAGTCCCCCATCACAGGCATCCCCGGGTAAGTGGAGCGTGTTGTTGTTGTGTAATTTTTTTCGAAACATTGTTATCGTACGCTGTTGTTACCTGTACCGTCAGAAATAATTATAGGGAGTCGGTTGGTTCATCTTGTTGAGCGTCGACGGAGCTCAGAATCATAAGGGTTAGGTTCGAATCCTGACAGGAGTTATAATTTCTCCAGTGCTCTTTGAATGAAAGTTTGAAAGGCCCTTGCGATGGGGAGAAAAATATCGTAAAGACAGGAACAGCCAGCTGTCTGTCACAGTGTTCATGTCATTGATTTGCAGAGTGTTCAGTGACAGTATCGAGAAAGATTTGTTTGGTAAGATACAATGGTTTTGCAGTAAGATTTGTTTTAATTCATTTTCGATACTTATGAGTTATCTACCGTGTCGTACAGTTTATCTGCCCAGTGAAACTGGGGCAAAATGAACACCTTCACTGCCAGACATTTGCTCACTGACGTAAGTGAACACAGACTACCGTTATGGTGGTGTCTAGCTGTGATCGTGAGTTTGTCCATTGTCGCATTGATACACTCCGTCACGGAAAGTGCTTGTCCTGGTGGGAACTAGGGTTTCAGGCGCGTGGTGAGGAGCGACATTTTCTTTTGTAATGTAAAATGTACAGCTTTTTATACTACATCTGCCGGTCTCTGTCTGTCTGTCTTAATGCTCTTATTGTGTGTGTGTGTGTGTGTGTGTGTGTGTGTGTGTGTGTGTGTGTGTGTGTGTGTCTCTCTCTCTCTCTCTCTCTCTCTCTCGCCCCCCCCTCTCTCTCTCTCACACACACACACACACACACACACACACATTCACACACACAACTTTGTACTTTTACGTCTATTCTGAATGTATTAATATTCCGTGTGTTTGTCAAGGTTAGTAGACACCGTTGATGGAGTCGCTGGGTAGGGCATAACGTGGATCGAGCCTAATCATTAGCGGCTGAATTTAGAAAGGCTGGTATGAAATATTGATGTGCAGAGCCCTGTCTGTGTTGTGTGAAGTATCCCGCTGGAGTTTTCCTTTCTTTCTTCTTTTTTTCCCCCCTCTCGCATACGGGCATCATTCACGATGGCGAAGAGCGTGTGCAGTGTTACTCCGAGTACTGTATAAAGTTTTAACCACAGTGGCACTCAGGTAAAGATACCTGTTTGAATGAAATATGCGCAATTTTTCTCACACACACACACACACCCAATTTCTCCGTAGATTTTGGTTCGTTAGTGTGAAGGAGAAGGGTCGTTTAATGAACGAGAACATATATATGACTTTCGGTTTCATAAACACATGACTACAGTGGAAAGACATGAACTTGCTCATATTCCAAACACACGGCCTTATCTGAGACACACGCTGCACATACAAACCCTCGGTCATTATCCCATACGCGCGTCTGCAGAAGAGAGGCGTGACAAGGGACAGTGGCCGACGGTAAAAGTAAAAACCTAAAAGCCCGTGCGAACCAAACCAACATTGCAACATTCTCGAGGACGACACTGGAGAGATTGGGTGGAGCGCTTATGGGCTTTTCCGGGAGCAGAGAGTTGAGCTGATTAGTGTGGAATTGCCGTCACAAAACTTTCAAACCGAAGTAGCACCACGAAAAGCCCACACCATCTTGGTTACCCCCCCCCCCCCCCCCCCCCCCCCCCCCCCCCCCCCCCCCCCCCCCTTTGTCCACAGCTCGCTATTAGGGTCATCGATCGGACGAAGTATTAAAGACTTGTGCTTTGTGTGTCGAAACAGGCGCTTGCATCACCCACATTGGCGCCCTCGTCCGCGGGATCTGCCATGTCTCTAGATTCTAGAATTAACCTTATGTAGTTGTTTCTGCGCAGTGTTTTGGTTGGTAGGGGTTATCTGTTCTTTAGTGGCATTTCCGCACGTTGAATCTCTCTCTCTCTCTCTCTCTCTCTCTCTCTCTCTCTCTCTCTCACCTCCAGGTTTGTGCCACTGACTGAGCGCAACTTGGCTGGTCCATTTTGTGGTGCACCCAGGGAGGATAAGGTTGACTTTGTCTCGTGCTGTCCTGCTTTAGCAGAACTTAAGAGAGAATCAATGAATCAATGAAGCTTTATTTCTCAACGGTAAAGATATTGACATTGTTGTCCACATAGTCATTTTACGTATCTGCCGTTGCTATAAACTACTGAAGTACTACATCTAAAGCTATGACTACGGAAAGAGAGGGAGAGAGAGAGAGAGAGAGAGTATAATATAAAACAAAAAAGTTGACTTCGTCCCTAATGCCTTCAGACTCGCCGTGTTGATATCATGTAAAGAATGACAACGTTTTGTAAAGTTTTGCAACTTACTTGAATAAGGTGTTCAGACGTAGAGAGATTAGCCAGAATCAAATCCTGCGCGGTTTTATTGGTCGAATTGGTGAAAGAGGATTCCTTCAGAATGTTGATCTTACCGAGGGGCGGGGGGATGTTTTTTCTCAAGGAGAGACTGCATTAACACAGTTTCAGTTTGCTCCGGTGCTTCCATAGAACCTTACTCGCAAGAAGAATTGAACTTGTTACTCAGTTTCGAGTACAGTGTATCGTCTGAACAAGCGCCTCGAAGCTCGTTGACCGACTAACTGCAACAAAATAGTCAACATCACACACAACAAAAACAAATCACACACGAAACAAAACAAATCACATACGAAACAACACACACACACACACACACACACACACACACACACACACACAGAGAGAAACTGAGTCGTACAATTTTTATATCGTACTTCGAGATACTTTCACAAGTCTCTTTCTATCTTTCTTTTATTGTTTTTCTTCACTCAGCCTTTATACCCGCCCCGCCCCCCGCCCCCCCCCCCCCTCCAAACCTAAATCCCTGTGTCTTATCTCCTTGGTGTTGTGTTTGGAAGCGGGCCAGGAGCTGAAGAGAAAACTTGGTAAGTTTCTGGGATGAGGAACCGAAGCTGGGGCGTTGATATGAACAGCTAAGCTTTACTTGGCAGGAAAACGCCCGTTAAAACTGGTTGCAACCGCAGCAGGATGGCAAGCGGGCTTTAAAAAAAAAGAAAAGAAAAAGAAAAACACGGTTAAACGACCGCTTATGTTCGACGCAGTCAGCCGGTATTGTACTTGCGCATGTAGTAATACTTATAGTGAAAGAAAACCAACATAACCAAACCAGAAAAAGACCACACACACACACACACACACACACACACACACACACACACACACACACACACACACACACACACACACACACCACTCGATTTGTCTGCTCCGTCGCTGAACATGCTATTAAACAACAGACAGGTCCACATTCCAGCATATATATATATATATAGGCAGTTGGAGGAAGTGTGTGAGTTTGTGGAGGCGGGGGTGGGGGGAGGGGGGGCTGGGAAGGGAAAAACCGTTTTTCTCATTGATATTTATGATCAAGACGATCATACAGGCGTCTGCTGCTGTGGTCGTCTGTTTGATCATAAACAGCATATTACCTGGTCTATCGGCCGCTGAACCAGGCATTCCGCTGAGGGATGTATGTTCACATTTACCCTCGAGCACAGAAAGCTATGTGCCTGCCAGCCGCCATCTCAATTGCCCAAGAAGACGAAAAACAGATCGTCCGTGACTTGGTAGGCAGGCCAGAGCATGTTAGCAAATTTAGTCAGTCGTTGACGCTGGTTCGTGGATTTCGCTTCTTTTTTCTTTTTCTTTTTTCTCCCCCCCCCCCCCCCCCCCCCGTCTCTCTCTCTCTCTCTCTCTCTTTTGTGCGTGTTGAAGTGAAGGTCCTTTAGGCTATAGCGGTTTGGGCGTGTACGTGTTGTTTTTTTGTGTAGAACTGGCTGACCTCTCTCTCTATCTTTCTCTCTCTCTCTCTCTCTCTCTCTCACACACACACACACACACACACACAGAGTGTGAGTCCCTGCGTCCGCCCGTCTCTCTCTCTCCCTTTAAAATGCCTGTAGGTGGTGGTGACAGGCCAACAGTGTGCCACTTACGGAGCAAGGCATCAGTAGTAGTCGATATGACAGGCCATGTGGACACCTAGGCCATTCTTGTAAATTTTGGACCTCTTTTACTCAAGACATTAGCGGTTCTTTGGGACTTGCAACCCTCGTTGACCGGAATATCACTCGTCACGTGTCATACCAACCCGGATTCTCATGTTTGGCGCAATGCTACGCTGGTCCTGCCCAAGATACAGACACCTCTGGTGTTAGGACGCGACACATCTAACATAGTTGGGTGCACGCATTTCGTCAAGGGTGCCTCCAGAACCTACCAGGTCACCGAGTCATAAAACGTGTGAGTCTGCGAAGATTTTGTGCGAGGAACGGGGTTTAATAGCAGTCACCAGGGTAATTACAAGGGGTTGGAGAGTGAAGGGTGCTAGTAGTAGTACTGCTACAGTCACCAGGGTAATTACAAGGGGTTGGAGAGTGAAGGGTGCTAGTAGTAGTACTGCTACAGTCACCAGGGTAATTACAAGGGGTTGGAGAGTGAAGGGTGCTAGTAGTAGTACTGCTACAGTCACCAGGGTAATTACAAGGGGTTGGAGAGTGAAGGGTGCTAGTAGTAGTACTGCTACAGTCACCAGGGTAATTACAAGGGGTTGGAGAGTGAAGGGTGCTAGTAGTAGTACTGCTACAGTCACCAGGGTAATTACAAGGGGTTGGAGAGTGAAGGGTGCTAGTAGTAGTACTGCTACAGTCACCAGGGTAATTACAAGGGGTTGGAGAGTGAAGGGTGCTAGTAGTAGTACTGCTACAGTCACCAGGGTAATTACAAGGAGTTGGAGAGTGAAGGGTGCTAGTAGTAGTACTGCTACAGTCACCAGGGTAATTACAAGGGGTTGGAGAGTGAAGGGTGCTAGTAGTACTAGTACTGCTACAGTCACCAGGGTAATTACAAGGGGTTGGAGAGTGAAGGGTGCTAGTAGTAGTACTGCTACAGTCACCAGGGTAATTACAAGGGGTTGGAGAGTGAAGGGTGCTAGTAGTAGTACTGCTACAGTCACCAGGGTAATTACAAGGGGTTGGAGAGTGAAGGGTGCTAGTAGTAGTACTGCTACAGTCACCAGGGTAATTACAAGGGGTTGGAGAGTGAAGGGTGCTAGTAGTAGTACTGCTACAGTCACCAGGGTAATTACAAGGGGTTGGAGAGTGAAGGGTGCTAGTAGTAGTACTGCTACAGTCACCAGGGTAATTACAAGGGGTTGGAGAGTGAAGGGTGCTAGTAGTAGTACTGCTACAGTCACCAGGGTAATTACAAGGGGTTGGAGAGTGAAGGGTGCTAGTAGTAGTACTGCTACAGTCACCAGGGTAATTACAAGGGGTTGGAGAGTGAAGGGTGCTAGTAGTAGTACTGCTACAGTCACCAGGGTAATTACAAGGGGTTGGAGAGTGAAGGGTGCTAGTAGTAGTACTGCTACAGTCACCAGGGTAATTACAAGGGGTTGGAGAGTGAAGGGTGCTAGTAGTACTAGTACTGCTACTTTGGTCTTGCTTCAAACACTGGCCGTCCTTTTCTATTGTTATCTCGCTTCTCTCTGCTCCGTGGCCGTCCTTTGTATGTATTGTTACACGCCCCATAACCCTTCGTCTCCATTTCTTTGAGAAAGCTAGCTCTGTGTGCGAGTGGTAAAATCTGTCTTGCTGAGAGAGAGACAGAGAGAGACAGAGTTAATGAAACTTCATTTTTCAAGGATTAAAGATCTTGTCGTTGCTTGCCCCCCCCCCCCCCTCAAAAAAACAAACAAACAAAAAACGAGAGAGAATTTGTTTTATACTGTAACGGTAGAAAGTTCTTGACTTAAAAGCTATATTTTTCACACGTGACATCGTTGAAAAGAGAGAGAGAGGTGGGGGGGGGGCGGGGGCATATTCTGGGATGGACAAGTCATCATTATTAGCACTCCTTAGTTTGCGTCATGTTCTGACAAGGACAGAACGCTCAAGACAATACCGATGCGACTGTGTACACTTAAGTACGTGGAACTGCGTCAAAATAAAGGCGGATAAGATAACTCGGACAACTCACATGGGAGCGCACACATCAACTTGACTGTCACGAACCCGTCCTCACTCTGGCCCGTGGCCTCGGGCCTCTCGACGCATTCCTCTCGAGCAGCGACTGTGAAAAGCGCCTGGGACTGACAACCAGCCAGCCGTGACCGCCCGCTCCCCCCCCCCCCCCCCCCCCTAACTCTAGTTGTCCTGAAGTCCGGGGACGATCCCCGGCAAGGAGTGGACTGACTGCGGTGTTGACTGTCGGGCTGGTGCCATTAGTCTACACTAGTCACAGACAGACACACCTGGCCGCTGTTTGAGCTGTGTAGACGCTGACCGCTGTACTGTCGCCTGTTTATCAATGTCCATAGTCAAGCTTGGGGGAGTAGAGTGCGTGTGTACCTGTGTGTGTGTCTTGCACACGAGCCGCAGGTTTGTGCTGTGCCCGTCACAGGAGTACCCACGTTCGGTAGGAACAGGGGCAGACTGCGAGTCGCCAGCACGCGGAGTACTATAATGTGTGTCGGCTAGTTTCTGAGGACTCGGAGCGTACAAAGTGAACCAGTAGCAATGTGGTCGTGTATTCTTCCCCAAAAAGAGGAAAGGATGTGTACGTGTAGACACGAGCAGGAGGAGGAGGAGGAGCAGGTATGATCCTAGTTCTTTGATAATCTTAGAATAATGCTTATGGCATTTAGACTTGTGGCTGCCAGAACATTTGTTCTCCTTGTCTGCATTGAACGATACAGTATCTGTGTATTTGTGCTGTCCGTCGTAGAAAGGTGTTCGTAAAGAAAAAATCGAAAATAGGTAGGTGGGTTGCACTGCGACGCGCTTCACCCGGGCGAAGGAACCCGAATTTCCCAAAACAGATCAATGATTACAGTAGGAGAAGACGACTTTTTTTTTTGGAAAGGTTACGTTTACCCAGTTAGAAGGTTAAGCTTTTACAAAGTTACCGGCATAAGTTTAAAATCTGTCGTGTACTGCACCATCGCTAGTGATATTTGCCCGTTATTTGTTGTGAGAACCAAATAACGCGACGAAGAGAAAAAAAAAATCATTATTTAAACGTGGTCGTTTGTTTTGACCGAGCAAGATGGCATTTCAGGATTTTGACATATATATCTGATTGTTCGAGAGTTATGAATTGAGTGTTGTTGCACGATCATGTACAATGTACCACTTGAATAGAATTCTCGAGTGCACGAGTCATCGCATCAGCGTAGGTAGATTACATTTACCGTTATTTTATGTTGTGTCAACTCGTGCAGTACTGATAACTTTAGGTCGAAACTACCGCCCATGAACCTGACAAAGATGTGTGACACGCTTGTTTCCGAAAACTAAGGTAACTAATCACATCGGCTATCAGTCGGAATTTGATACGTGACCATAGCTTACATACGTGACCGTAGGTGTCAGGAATTCTGTACTCGGATGGTGCGTAGGCGTGCGTGTATGTCAACTATCTTTGGTCATTACCTCGGCAGCGAAAACAACAGCAACAAACAGCGTGTTATGATGACGATAATCGCATTAACGGGAGACGCACCAAAAACAAAACACTGAAAAAAAACCAAACCCAACCGCTGTAACACGTCGTCACGTGTGAGTGGGCACGGCCAGCAGCTGAGCCTGAGGTGTAACAGTGTCAGCGTGTCATGACGATGGTGTAACCGAGCTAGATAATACACGTGTAATTATGGACGCGGCGTGCTGGTTGGCTCGTACAAACAGTGTCAGCGTGTCATGACGATGGTGTAACCGAGCTAGATAATACACGTGTAATTATGGACGCGGCGTGCTGGTTGGCTCGTACCTGCACCTGTCAAACTCGCACTTCTAAACGCGTTGGCTATTGTCATGTTTACTCGGCCTCACACACGCCAAGTTAGGGAAGAGTTTCCCGTTTTCGGGCGTCTGTACGCGAGATTTAGTCTTTTTTAATGATCAGTAGAGCTCTGGCTGCGAAACAGTGTCGTCTGCAGGCTGTGCGAAACAGTGTCGTCTACAGGCTGTGCGAAATGGTGAAAATTCAAATTCTCCTACTCAGTAGTTTCTCTTCCCGCAACGCTAGCCGACTCCTTATCAAGTTCACGTCGCGTGTACCATTCTGTTGGCTTGATCATTTGATGCCATCCTGTGAGATGCTGTCACTGTGCATGTGCTCAGAACGACATGTGAGCCTACAAATGTTAAAACACTACTGCATTGTATGTACAGTAATACAGATCTGTGACATCACAGCAAGACAAGATGGGGGGAGGTTGGGGGGGGGAGGGGGGTAGGAGTAGGAGTTGGGGAGTGGCGCGGTGGTGATGTTATGGTTTATAATGGAAACAGTGACGTGTGAAGAATGGATGCTATGTGATAGACAAGGCACACAAAGCCATGCCCTGTGGACACGATGAAGGAGATAGCACTTTTGTACGGGGCGCGTTGTTTTCCCCTGTCTCCCGGTAAACATTAGTGCAAGATAAGTTTCTTTTCGCTAAACCCAGGTTCCGCAGATAGCTTGTCAGCTGAAGGGTGAGGCTGGATTGTGTGTGGCCCTGTCTAATCTCTGTATACATATACACGTCTTTTGGGAGTTAACTGAAATCTTTCCCTCCCAATGCCCTAGGGACGAAGACAGACGCATACATGTGCAAGTTTGGGAAAACACGGTGTGTAATCAAAATGGACTGGAGTGTTTCCGGTGCTACCCCGCTTGAAAAGTTTCGACGGTGATCGCTGTCATGCAAAGCTGAAATGATGGCAGCAGAACAGAGCAACCCCAGCAGGCAGTCTCCTACACAGAAGCCAAGACTCTGGTAAAACATCAGTACAAGACAATCTGGACAGCACAACACAACCCCCCATCTGACGACCAGATGCCACAGCTCCAGCGTTATGAACAGACCACCATCTTCAGACTACGAACTGGACACTGCAGACTGCGTGCCCACCTGTGCCGCCTTGGACTGTCACACTCACCAGACTGTCCGTGCGGAACAGCCCCTCAAACCCCGGAACACATTCTGCAGTCCTGCCCCATTTTCAAAGAGGCAAGGACACAACACTGGCCGAACGGAGCCACACTGGCAGAGAAACTCTGGGGCAGCAAAACAGACCTCTTGAAGACCACTGCTTATATAAAGACCACAAACCTAATCATCTGAGGCGGAGTCCAGAACAGGGAACGCAGAAGAAGAAGAAGAAGATCATGCACACGTCTGTGCATTTTACACACGCCCGGCGTCAAAGTCGTTGCCTGCTTGATAAGCGACAGCTTTCTCAGTTCCACGCCGACAAACCAAAGTCCGATGGAAACACCCGGTGCTACGCAGATTTGAACTGACATGGGAACGCTCAGTGCTACTCGGTGGTCCGTGGTCTAGTGTTTAAGAGACTTCTCCACCAATGCGAGAGGTCAGGTTCGAGTCCCAGTTGGGATGAAGAATTTTTTTCTTCCCGTACGTGGCACCGTTCATTCGGGTCGACCGTCTGGGGTTCTCCCTGGGTACTCCGGCTTCCTCCCCCCTCTCATTTGGAAATGTTCAGCCCACAAAATTTGAAAATAAATGAAATTTTAAATTTCGAAACTGAAACAGCTGAGCTAACCCTTCGCACCACGTGATTGTAATGTGTTCATGTCCAGTGTGTGAGGGAATGAGCGTGATTCTCGTGAGCGTGCGTGTTGGGTTCAGCTCGCGGCGCTTTGAGCCAATTCAAGAAATTGTGTTAAAGCGCCCACACAGTACAAATTATTATTACTTGCCTGCTTCGTAACACTCGGCAGTCCTGGTGGTGCTACTTTTGAAGTGGGATAGCACCGGAAGCACTCGCGTCTATTTTGACTATACCCCTTGGAAAAGAAAGCAGAAGATTTTTTTTTCTCGGTGTGACCTTTGCGCGCTTAAATCATTCCCAATCAGCTGAACTGTCTGGCAAGAGCTTGTGTCAGCTATTCATGTCTGGGTGTGTAGCTCTTCAGTCAGCGGAGTTGTAAACAGACTACGATTATCTGCCTCTCTCTCTTTTGCAAACGTCATTTTTACGGCTCGCAGAGATTGTACTCGCCCGGTTTTGTGAAATTCTCCCTTGTGCTTCTTTCTTTTTTAAGCTGGCGTTTTGCGTCATAGACTGATAATGGCTGAATTCTCTGTCTAGGACAAGGGATGTCTTCTTTGGAAAAGAAGAGGGTGGCTATTTTAATGCACCAGGCGTCGGACTCGCGTAAAAACTGCCAAGATGACTGACACGTAATTTTGTTTGAGATGACACGTTTGGCAGGTGGATGGATGAATATCATGCGCCTGCAGTAAGATTACCTGTGAGAAAGCGAGGTGCTCCCATCTCAAGGCTTGAAAATGAGGTTTGGGGTTTGAATTAGTGGGGAGTGGGGGGAGTGGGATGGCCGTGGTTAATTACTTTGGTTGCAGTTCTTTCGTCCAGTTTGGTGTTCACAGTATTTTACGAAATTTTTATGGTTTTCACGTAATGGAATGGTGTGCATGTGATCCACGCACGCACACACGCACGCACGCAGTCTCTCCTCGCCTGTTCGTAAAACCCACGTGCACTGATGAAGATACATGTACCACGTACGCCTAGGCTTTGCAAACTCGAAACCGACAAAAGACCAGTTGTTCGCACGGTACATGTAGCACACTTGCATTGCTGATCGTTCATGGCATTCGTGTAAGGGTCTGCTCCCCCCCCCCCCCTCCCCATTCTTCCATAGAAAAGAGCGACCGCGTTCGAGTGTTGAGCGCTTTGCTTACAATAGCCTGTTGGTGTTAACATTTGTGCAACGCTGCTACCACCAGATTTTTCCCCCCAAAGGCGTATTGATACTGAAGACTTGGCCCCTCAATCATTTCTCTATCTCTTTGTGTTGCAGACATCCATAAAACGCCACAGCTCCTACCATGGTCCCCCAACCAGCAAGTATCGGTATGGCCGCAGTTTGAGGCGACCCTCCGGATCTTTCGTCTTTGTCAGGTAAGACCTGTGAGGCACAGTGCCAGCTGATTCTTCAAGATACCCTGTAACGTTTTCTATTCGTGCTTTGAACGTTTGTGTTTGTCACAAATCAACTCCTTCACTCCTTGTCACGGTCTTTTCCAGCGTGTCCGTCTTGTGAAGACGTTTGTAGTGCCACTTTTACTGCACGCCCGCGCGCACACACACACACACACACACACACACACACACACACACACACACACACAATCACATACACACACACACACACACACACACACACACACACACACACACACACACACCAACGTGCGTTGACAGATAAAGCTTCTGGAACCATGGTAACTGAACGTAAGCTTGAGCACTCTGTAGCATCAGGTATGGGCCTTTCTGGCAGCTCCTAGTTAATTATGGACGAATGTGTTTCCTGCGTTGCTGCGTGAAAGCATGTCAGTCCTTTGAACCAGAAGAAAGCTGGACGTACTCTCTGATTGGTTAAAACGCTGGCCGTGGAGAGGTGTATTACTGTTCGTCCTCAGTACAGTGTTAGTACTGGTAAGTTGTGGCTGCGCAGTTTGCAGAATCAGTATACGCAATGTTAATGTCTGACGGAGGCATAGTCTGACGTTTCTTGCTGCGTCTGCAGAACATCTGCTTGTAGTGATGGGGGTTCGTGGAGGGTAGTCTGAACTAGGAAAACAGGGTTTACAGTGCATGTATCGTGCGCACACCCTGTAGTTTTCCCCTTCGCGTGCCTCAGCCCACCTCCACATCCACAGCCATTCGGGAAATGAGTCTGTCTTGCCAGCTATTACCGATAATTGAATATTATCTCCCCTCTCTCTTGGTGATGACTTGATTGAATCCACTAGCTGGGTTGCGGCAGGGCGGCGGGGGGCAATGGTTCGCTCCAGTCGCGTTTTCCCCCCAAACTGTCATTTGCGGGTTGTGGTGACGTGGATACTTATTACTGTTGGTCTGTCACTCAGTCAAGAGACTGTCGGGGACACGCAAACCCATGACAGCTTTGTTTTCGATGAGGGGGGAAGGGGGTGGGGGGGGGGGGGCTGTGGATGTCGGTAATGGGCACTGGTGTTATACATGTTATACATTTTGTTTTTCAGAGTTGAGGATTATACAGAGCTTTTCACAACATTATGAACGTGGTACATGTACTACTGTTAAGGCCTATGCCAAATTTCAATTCAAAGCCCATTCGATTTGTATGTGTGAGCTACAACCGAAAGTGTCCGACAGCTGTTTTAGTATGAGCAAATACAGGGCTTGACGGGAAATAACCAGCAGTGTTGAAACTCTACGTCCGATGACTTGAAGTTGAATGGATCGCTCAAGAGAGAGAGGACCAGAAAACGCACACTCTGGTCACCTTGTTTAACGCTCGCAATGAGAGAGAAAACGTTTTCCTATTCACGGATACATACATGTACGTTTGTCTAAGAGCTGTAGTGCAAATCGACTCTTCGCCCCCCCCCCCCTCTCCCCCCCTCCCCCTCTTCAGGAAAGAAACGGTGATTTGACACTGTCAGCCCATTTAGCAGCTGGTTTGGGAACTAGTGCAGTTAGTGCATTGACGTAATTGTTGGATATTGTTTGGCTAAACCTCGGCTGGTGCATGTTTTATGAAACGACGGTTGAAAAAAAAAAATGGACTCGACAGTGGAAACCCTTAGGTATGCATTGGTGCAAGCTTGTCAGAGTGCTGCCATGCAGAACGAAGCCGTTCCAAGTGATCGGGCATGTTTTCACGAAAACATTAGAGTCTGTTTTCATGTCAATGTCACGTCCTTGTGGTAGTTGATGGAATGGTGGTGTTGTCTTGGTGTTTACAGTTTACCTGATCCAATCAATCCGTATTCAACATCATAAAGAACAAGATGGCCACTGACCAGCCCAATATGTTGTTTCCATTTAATCACCTGCTGTCGTCACGGTCGTTCTTTTGTAATGCCATGTATTCGGGAGGACACACACACACACACACACACACACACACACACACACACACACACACACACACACACTACACTCTCTCTCTCTCTCTCTCTCTCTCTCTGAATGGAAACAACTGACCGGGCTTGTCAGACCAATCTTGGTTTTGGAAGAGAGACGTCAAGTTGTTTTCTTTGAAATCTATGACGTTTTCTCCATTGGGATGACGCATAATACATTTGACGTAATAACTTTGACTCGGATACAATTCTTGCAATGAAAGCAGCCCCATGAAAATTGAAGTGTTGCTGCTGCGCAGCGTAAAGATCGAATTTATACCGGCTCAATGTGTTTAACAGACAAGTCTGCGCGGCGAACGTTTTTTTATGTTGTTTCCATAGTAATGGAAACAACATAATAGGACGGGCTAAAATTTCCACGTTCATAGGCAAGCATCTGTGGTACAAACGCACGTCACTGCCGATCTCCCGCAGAGACGATTATGCAAGTGTAACTCTGACAATGACGTAAGAAAACTTGCGTCATCGATGCTGACGCGTATGGTGTTCCGAACGCACTTCTCCTCCTCAGTGAGTGCCGTCTGTGCGGATGTGTGTGCGTGTGTGCGTGTGTGCGTGCGTGTGTGCGTGTGTGCGTGTGTGAATTGTGTCCGGGCCCGTTTCTTCGAAGATACTTAACCGAATGGCTTCAAATTTGGGGTATCCAAATTTATCAAAATGTTACATTAGACGATTAAAGCGTGTGATGATTGCTTAAGTGATTTGGGAGTTATCGCCCTTTTGAGACAAGTTGGTTGTCTTTCGTGTACAGGCGTAATATTTATTTAAATCACTCAATTTTTTGGCAGTAGATAGCTTGAATACGGACTCTGAATTGACTCACTACTAGAAAATGGTCGCTGTTATAGTTTTCATGTAAACCGAGCCTGAGTTGACATTGCATGTGAACCCAGTTCAGATGCCTATTTCTCCGAAAATACTAAACCGATCGATTTCAAATTTGGGGTTTCTAAATGAATCAAGATTGTTGAATAGAAGGCCCGATCCAGGTACAATTGCACACATGATTTGCGAGTTATCGCCCTTTTAAAAAAAAGTGGCTTTCTGGCGTTTAAAGGCGTAATATTTACCTAAACCACTCCATTTTTGGGACATAGATAGCATGAATACGGACTCTCAACTGAGTGAATTTTGGATGTTGTCGCTTTTATACTTTTGGCGTAAACCGTACCTGATGAAAGTGCTGGTGAACACACTTTAGATCTCAAAATCGCTCCTACTATACATAGATAATGAGCCTGGGGTGCCATAAAAAATATACAAAAAAAATTAGAAAAATTCACTGCAGCCGTTGTCGTCAGTTGACTCGAAAATTTGTACTCGAAGCACATTTCCTTTACACAAGCCACACGCCTCACAAACATCGCAGAAAAGGCACACGCGCACTGACGCAAAACTGTATCAGCGTCAGTTTGCCGACGTCATGTTTGATTGACGTGGGGGTGTGTCGTCACTTTTCGGAAGTTCTCTATTCACGGGGAAAGCGGGAGTTTCATTGATGTAGTGAGCTTTGTTTTTCCCACTGACTCTCACTCAATAGCATAGTAGAGTGAGAGAACACCACATAGGTCTCAATGGAGCACATGCACAAACGCGGCTCGCGCAAGTCTGCGTGCGTGCGTGCGTGCGTGCGTGCGTGCGCGCGCGCGTATGTCTGTGTGTGTCTGTGTGCGCGCGCGCGCAGCAGACATAACACATAGTGAAAAAAAACGTTCGCCGCGCAGACTTGTCTGTTAAACACATTGAGCCGGTATAAATTCGATCTTTACACTGCGCAGCAGCAACACTTCAATTTTCATGGGGCTGCTTTCATTGCAAGAATTGTATCCGAGTCAAAGTTATTACGTCAAATGTATTATGCGTCATCCCAATGAGGAAAACGTCATAGATTTCAAAGAAAACAACTTGACGTCTCTCTTCCAAAACCAAGATTGGTCTGACAAGCCCGGTCAGTTGTTTCCATTGAGAGAGAGAGAGAGAGAGAGAGAGAGAGAGAGAGAGTGTGTGTGTGTGTGTGTGTGTGTGTGTGTGTGTGTGTGTGTGTGTGTGTGTGTGTGTGTGTCCTCCCGTATACATGGCATTACAAAAGAACGACCGTGACGACAGCAGGTGATTAAATGGAAACAACATATTGGGCTGGTCAGTGGCCATCTTGTTCACTATGTGTTATGTCTGCTGCGCGCGCGCACACACAGACACACACAGACATACGCGCGCGCGCGCGCACGCACGCACGCACGCACGTACGCACGCACGCACGCAGACTTGCGCGAGCCGCGTTTGTGCATGTGCTCCATTGAGACCTATGTGGTGTTCTCTCACTCTACTATGCTATTGAGTGAGAGTCAGTGGGAAAAACAAAGCTCACTACATCAATGAAACTCCCGCTTTCCCCGTCTACAAATAGAGAACTTCCGAAAAGTGACGACACACCCCCACGTCAATCAAACATGACGTCGGCAAACTGACGCTGATACAGTTTTGCGTCAGTGCGCGTGTGCCTTTTCTGCGATGTTTGTGAGGCGTGTGGCTTGTGTAAAGGAAATGTGCTTCGAGTACAAATTTTCGAATCAACTGACGACAACGGCTGCAGTGAATTTTTATAATTTTTTTGTATATTTTTTATGGCACCCCAGGCTCATTTTCTATGTATAGTAGGAGCGATTTTGAGATCTAAAGTGTGTTCACCAGCACTTTCATCAGGTACGGCTTACGCCAAAAGTATAAAAGCGACAACCTTCAAAATTCACTTAGTTGAGAGTCCGTATTCATGCTATCTATGTCCAAAAAATGGAGTGGTTTAGGTAAATATTACGCCTTTAAACGCCAGAAAGCCACTTTTTCTGAAAAGGGCGATAACTCGCAAATCATGTGTGCAATCGTACCTGGATCGGGCCTTCTATTCAACAATCTTGATTCATTAAGAAACCCCAAATTTGAAATCGATCGGTTCAGTATTTTCGGAGAAATAGGCATCTGAACTGGGTTCACATGCAATGTCAACTCAGGCTCGGTTTACATGAAAACTATAAGAGCGACCATTTTCTAGTAGTAACTCTGTTCAGAGTCCGTATTCAAGCTATCTACTGCCAAAAAATTGAGTGATTTAAATAAATATTACGCCTGTACACGAAAGACAACCAACTTGTCTCAAAAGGGCGATAACTCCCAAATCACGTAAGCAATCATCACACGCTTGAATCGTCTAATGTAACATTTTGATATATTTGGATACCCCAAATTTGAAGCCATTCGGTTGAGTATTTTCCAAGAAACGGGCCTGGACACAATTCACACACGCACACACGCACACACATCCGCACAGACGGCACTCACTGAGGAGGAGAAGTGCGTTCGGAACACCATACGCGTCAGCATCGATGACGCAAGTTTTCTTACGTCATTGTCAGAGTTACACTTGCATAATCGTCTCTGCGGGAGATCGGCAGTGACGTGCGTTTGTACCACAGATGCTTGCCTATGAACGTGGAAATTTTAGCCCGTCCTATTATGTTGTTTCCATTACTATGGAAACAACATAAAAACCGGATACAGCGCTGATTGATGTTGTATGTTTCAGTGCAAAGATGAATTGGGTAAATGTTGAAAATACGCAGTTTCGCTTTCAAGCATCGACTAATGAATTAACACCTCTCTCTCTCTAGAACTGCAGAACAATTTCGAAATTGGACTCTGGGAGAAGGGAGGTAATGAATTAATGGCGTGATGACGTCAAGAGAGAGCGGGAGCTATTACGTAATGGCATTCGAGTAATTAGGTAATGACTGGCATTAGCGTGTATTCATTTTGTTTTACGTCTGACGTCAGGCTGTCTCAGAACAGAAGAATCGGCGGATTCGTTCATCCGCCACTATTCTGGTTCAGACGTGAGTGACTACATTTGTTGTTGATCGTGTTTGTCTGCCGCCAGTTGGTGTCAACATTTTTGTTCTGGTACGAATACAAGACTACACATTGATTACACATGGTAATAATAACAAATAAAAATTATGTGGGTGCTCATATAATCAAAATTATGAACTTTGCGGGGACGTCACACTATTAAAACTAAGAGGAGATGTTTCAGAGATGGTTGGTACATGTGGCTACAGTATAGGAAAGGAGGTAAAGAAAGAAGAAAAGAAAGGGGAACAGTGTTTGTCACAGCTTGCTGTTTACTGTAGAAGACAGGATGGTTGGTACATGTGGCTACAGTATAGGAAAGGGGGTAAAGAAAGAAGACAAGAAAGGGGAACAGTGTTTGTCACAGCTTGCTGTTTACTGTAGAAGACAGGATGGTTGGTACATGTGGCTACAGTATAGGAAAGGAGGTAAAGAAAGAAGACAAGAAAGGGGAACAGTGTTTGTCACATAGCTTGCTGTTTACTGTAGAAGACAGGATGGTTGGTACATGTGGCTACAGTATAGGAAAGGAGGTAAAGAAAGAAGACAAGAAAGGGGAACAGTGTTTGTCACAGCTTGCTGTTTACTGTAGAAGACAGGATGGTTGGTACATGTGGCTACAGTATAGGAAAGGAGGTAAAGAAAGAAGACAAGAAAGGGGAACAGTGTTTGTCACAGCTTGCTGTTTACTGTAGAAGACAGGATGGTTGGTACATGTGGCTACAGTATAGGAAAGGAGGTAAAGAAAGAAGACAAGAAAGGGGAACAGTGTTTGTCACAGCTTGCTGTTTACTGTAGAAGACAGGATGGTTGGTACATGTGGCTACAGTATAGGAAAGGAGGTAAAGAAAGAAGACAAGAAAGGGGAACAGTGTTTGTCACAGCTTGCTGTTTACTGTAGAAGACAGGATGGTTGGTACATGTGGCTACAGTATAGGAAAGGAGGTAAAGAAAGAAGACAAGAAAGGGGAACAGTGTTTGTCACATAGCTTGCTGTTTACTGTAGAAGACAGGATGGTTGGTACATGTGGCTACAGTATAGGAAAGGAGGTAAAGAAAGAAGACAAGAAAGGGGAACAGTGTTTGTCACAGCTTGCTGTTTACTGTAGAAGACAGGATGGTTGGTACATGTGGCTACAGTATAGGAAAGGAGGTAAAGAAAGAAGACAAGAAAGGGGAACAGTGTTTGTCACATAGCTTGCTGTTTACTGTAGAAGACAGGATGGTTGGTACATGTGGCTACAGTATAGGAAAGGGGGTAAAGAAAGAAGACAAGAAAGGGGAACAGTGTTTGTCACAGCTTGCTGTTTACTGTAGAAGACAGGATGGTTGGTACATGTGGCTACAGTATAGGAAAGGGGGTAAAGAAAGAAGACAAGAAAGGGGAACAGTGTTTGTCACAGCTTGCTGTTTACTGTAGAAGACAGGATGGTTGGTACATGTGGCTACAGTATAGGAAAGGAGGTAAAGAAAGAAGACAAGAAAGGGGAACAGTGTTTGTCACAGCTTGCTGTTTACTGTAGAAGACAGGATGGTTGGTACATGTGGCTACAGTATAGGAAAGGAGGTAAAGAAAGAAGAAAAGAAAGGGGAACAGTGTTTGTCACAGCTTGCTGTTTACTGTAGAAGACAGGATGGTTGGTACATGTGGCTACAGTATAGGAAAGGGGGTAAAGAAAGAAGACAAGAAAGGGGAACAGTGTTTGTCACAGCTTGCTGTTTACTGTAGAAGACAGGATGGTTGGTACATGTGGCTACAGTATAGGAAAGGAGGTAAAGAAAGAAGACAAGAAAGGGGAACAGTGTTTGTCACATAGCTTGCTGTTTACTGTAGAAGACAGGATGGTTGGTACATGTGGCTACAGTATAGGAAAGGAGGTAAAGAAAGAAGACAAGAAAGGGGAACAGTGTTTGTCACATAGCTTGCTGTTTACTGTAGAAGACAGGATGGTTGGTACATGTGGCTACAGTATAGGAAAGGAGGTAAAGAAAGAAGACAAGAAAGGGGAACAGTGTTTGTCACATAGCTTGCTGTTTACTGTAGAAGACAGGATGGTTGGTACATGTGGCTACAGTATAGGAAAGGAGGTAAAGAAAGAAGACAAGAAAGGGGAACAGTGTTTGTCACATAGCTTGCTGTTTACTGTAGAAGACAGGATGGTTGGTACATGTGGCTACAGTATAGGAAAGGAGGTAAAGAAAGAAGACAAGAAAGGGGAACAGTGTTTGTCACATAGCTTGCTGTTTACTGTAGAAGACAGGATGGTTGGTACATGTGGCTACAGTATAGGAAAGGAGGTAAAGAAAGAAGACAAGAAAGGGGAACAGTGTTTGTCACAGCTTGCTGTTTACTGTAGAAGACAGGATGGTTGGTACATGTGGCTACAGTATAGGAAAGGAGGTAAAGAAAGAAGACAAGAAAGGGGAACAGTGTTTGTCACATAGCTTGCTGTTTACTGTAGAAGACAGGATGGTTGGTACATGTGGCTACAGTATAGGAAAGGGGGTAAAGAAAGAAGACAAGAAAGGGGAACAGTGTTTGTCACAGCTTGCTGTTTACTGTAGAAGACAGGATGGTTGGTACATGTGGCTACAGTATAGGAAAGGGGGTAAAGAAAGAAGACAAGAAAGGGGAACAGTGTTTGTCACAGCTTGCTGTTTACTGTAGAAGACAGGATGGTTGGTACATGTGGCTACAGTATAGGAAAGGAGGTAAAGAAAGAAGAAAAGAAAGGGGAACAGTGTTTGTCACAGCTTGCTGTTTACTGTAGAAGACAGGATGGTTGGTACATGTGGCTACAGTATAGGAAAGGAGGTAAAGAAAGAAGACAAGAAAGGGGAACAGTGTTTGTCACATAGCTTGCTGTTTACTGTAGAAGACAGGATGGTTGGTACATGTGGCTACAGTATAGGAAAGGAGGTAAAGAAAGAAGACAAGAAAGGGGAACAGTGTTTGTCACAGCTTGCTGTTTACTGTAGAAGACAGGATGGTTGGTACATGTGGCTACAGTATAGGAAAGGAGGTAAAGAAAGAAGACAAGAAAGGGGAACAGTGTTTGTCACAGCTTGCTGTTTACTGTAGAAGACAGGATGGTTGGTACATGTGGCTACAGTATAGGAAAGGAGGTAAAGAAAGAAGACAAGAAAGGGGAACAGTGTTTGTCACAGCTTGCTGTTTACTGTAGAAGACAGGATGGTTGGTACATGTGGCTACAGTATAGGAAAGGAGGTAAAGAAAGAAGACAAGAAAGGGGAACAGTGTTTGTCACAGCTTGCTGTTTACTGTAGAAGACAGGATGGTTGGTACATGTGGCTACAGTATAGGAAAGGAGGTAAAGAAAGAAGACAAGAAAGGGGAACAGTGTTTGTCACATAGCTTGCTGTTTACTGTAGAAGACAGGATGGTTGGTACATGTGGCTACAGTATAGGAAAGGAGGTAATGAAAGAAGACAAGAAAGGGGAACAGTGTTTGTCACATAGCTTGCTGTTTACTGTAGAAGACAGGATGGTTGGTACATGTGGCTACAGTATAGGAAAGGAGGTAAAGAAAGAAGACAAGAAAGGGGAACAGTGTTTGTCACAGCTTGCTGTTTACTGTAGAAGACAGGATGGTTGGTACATGTGGCTACAGTATAGGAAAGGGGGTAAAGAAAGAAGACAAGAAAGGGGAACAGTGTTTGTCACAGCTTGCTGTTTACTGTAGAAGACAGGATGGTTGGTACATGTGGCTACAGTATAGGAAAGGAGGTAAAGAAAGAAGACAAGAAAGGGGAACAGTGTTTGTCACAGCTTGCTGTTTACTGTAGAAGACAGGATGGTTGGTACATGTGGCTACAGTATAGGAAAGGAGGTAAAGAAAGAAGACAAGAAAGGGGAACAGTGTTTGTCACAGCTTGCTGTTTACTGTAGAAGACAGGATGGTTGGTACATGTGCCTACAGTATAGGAAAGGAGGTAAAGAAAGAAGACAAGAAAGGGGAACAGTGTTTGTCACATAGCTTGCTGTTTACTGTAGAAGACAGGATGGTTGGTACATGTGGCTACAGTATAGGAAAGGAGGTAAAGAAAGAAGACAAGAAAGGGGAACAGTGTTTGTCACATAGCTTGCTGTTTACTGTAGAAGACAGGATGGTTGGTACATGTGGCTACAGTATAGGAAAGGAGGTAAAGAAAGAAGACAAGAAAGGGGAACAGTGTTTGTCACATAGCTTGCTGTTTACTGTAGAAGACAGGATGGTTGGTACATGTGGCTACAGTATAGGAAAGGAGGTAAAGAAAGAAGACAAGAAAGGGGAACAGTGTTTGTCACATAGCTTGCTGTTTACTGTAGAAGACAGGATGGTTGGTACATGTGGCTACAGTATAGGAAAGGAGGTAAAGAAAGAAGACAAGAAAGGGGAACAGTGTTTGTCACATAGCTTGCTGTTTACTGTAGAAGACAGGATGGTTGGTACATGTGGCTACAGTATAGGAAAGGAGGTAAAGAAAGAAGACAAGAAAGGGGAACAGTGTTTGTCACATAGCTTGCTGTTTACTGTAGAAGACAGGATGGTTGGTACATGTGGCTACAGTATAGGAAAGGGGGTAAAGAAAGAAGACAAGAAAGGGGAACAGTGTTTGTCACAGCTTGCTGTTTACTGTAGAAGACAGGATGGTTGGTACATGTGGCTACAGTATAGGAAAGGGGGTAAAGAAAGAAGACAAGAAAGGGGAACAGTGTTTGTCACAGCTTGCTGTTTACTGTAGAAGACAGGATGGTTGGTACATGTGGCTACAGTATAGGAAAGGGGGTAAAGAAAGAAGACAAGAAAGGGGAACAGTGTTTGTCATAGCTTGCTGTTTACTGTAGAAGACAGGATGGTTGGTACATGTGGCTACAGTATAGGAAAGGAGGTAAAGAAAGAAGAAAAGAAAGGGGAACAGTGTTTGTCACAGCTTGCTGTTTACTGTAGAAGACAGGATGGTTGGTACATGTGGCTACAGTATAGGAAAGGAGGTAAAGAAAGAAGACAAGAAAGGGGAACAGTGTTTGTCACAGCTTGCTGTTTACTGTAGAAGACAGGATGGTTGGTACATGTGGCTACAGTATAGGAAAGGAGGTAAAGAAAGAAGAAAAGAAAGGGGAACAGTGTTTGTCACAGCTTGCTGTTTACTGTAGAAGACAGGATGGTTGGTACATGTGGCTACAGTATAGGAACGGAGGTAAAGAAAGAAGACAAGAAAGGGGAACAGTGTTTGTCACAGCTTGCTGTTTACTGTAGAAGACAGGATGGTTGGTACATGTGGCTACAGTATAGGAAAGGGGGTAAAGAAAGAAGAAAAGAAAGGGGAACAGTGTTTGTCACAGCTTGCTGTTTACTGTAGAAGACAGGATGGTTGGTACATGTGGCTACAGTATAGGAAAGGAGGTAAAGAAAGAAGAAAAGAAAGGGGAACAGTGTTTGTCACAGCTTGCTGTTTACTGTAGAAGACAGGATGGTTGGTACATGTGGCTACAGTATAGGAAAGGAGGTAAAGAAAGAAGACAAGAAAGGGGAACAGTGTTTGTCACATAGCTTGCTGTTTACTGTAGAAGACAGGATGGTTGGTACATGTGGCTACAGTATAGGAAAGGGGGTAAAGAAAGAAGACAAGAAAGGGGAACAGTGTTTGTCACAGCTTGCTGTTTACTGTAGAAGACAGGATGGTTGGTACATGTGGCTACAGTATAGGAAAGGAGGTAAAGAAAGAAGAAAAGAAAGGGGAACAGTGTTTGTCACATAGCTTGCTGTTTACTGTAGAAGACAGGATGGTTGGTACATGTGGCTACAGTATAGGAAAGGAGGTAAAGAAAGAAGACAAGAAAGGGGAACAGTGTTTGTCACAGCTTGCTGTTTACTGTAGAAGACAGGATGGTTGGTACATGTGGCTACAGTATAGGAAAGGAGGTAAAGAAAGAAGACAAGAAAGGGGAACAGTGTTTGTCACATAGCTTGCTGTTTACTGTAGAAGACAGGATGGTTGGTACATGTGGCTACAGTATAGGAAAGGAGGTAAAGAAAGAAGACAAGAAAGGGGAACAGTGTTTGTCACACAGCTTGCTGTTTACTGTAGAAGACAGGATGGTTGGTACATGTGGCTACAGTATAGGAAAGGGGGTAAAGAAAGAAGACAAGAAAGGGGAACAGTGTTTGTCACATAGCTTGCTGTTTACTGTAGAAGACAGGATGGTTGGTACATGTGGCTACAGTATAGGAAAGGAGGTAAAGAAAGAAGACAAGAAAGGGGAACAGTGTTTGTCACAGCTTGCTGTTTACTGTAGAAGACAGGATGGTTGGTACATGTGGCTACAGTATAGGAAAGGAGGTAAAGAAAGAAGACAAGAAAGGGGAACAGTGTTTGTCACATAGCTTGCTGTTTACTGTAGAAGACAGGATGGTTGGTACATGTGGCTACAGTATAGGAAAGGGGGTAAAGAAAGAAGACAAGAAAGGGGAACAGTGTTTGTCACAGCTTGCTGTTTACTGTAGAAGACAGGATGGTTGGTACATGTGGCTACAGTATAGGAAAGGGGGTAAAGAAAGAAGACAAGAAAGGGGAACAGTGTTTGTCACAGCTTGCTGTTTACTGTAGAAGACAGGATGGTTGGTACATGTGGCTACAGTATAGGAAAGGAGGTAAAGAAAGAAGACAAGAAAGGGGAACAGTGTTTGTCACATAGCTTGCTGTTTACTGTAGAAGACAGGATGGTTGGTACATGTGGCTACAGTATAGGAAAGGAGGTAAAGAAAGAAGACAAGAAAGGGGAACAGTGTTTGTCACAGCTTGCTGTTTACTGTAGAAGACAGGATGGTTGGTACATGTGGCTACAGTATAGGAAAGGAGGTAAAGAAAGAAGACAAGAAAGGGGAACAGTGTTTGTCACATAGCTTGCTGTTTACTGTAGAAGACAGGATGGTTGGTACATGTGGCTACAGTATAGGAAAGGAGGTAAAGAAAGAAGAAAAGAAAGGGGAACAGTGTTTGTCACAGCTTGCTGTTTACTGTAGAAGACAGGATGGTTGGTACATGTGGCTACAGTATAGGAAAGGAGGTAAAGAAAGAAGACAAGAAAGGGGAACAGTGTTTGTCACAGCTTGCTGTTTACTGTAGAAGACAGGATGGTTGGTACATGTGGCTACAGTATAGGAAAGGAGGTAAAGAAAGAAGACAAGAAAGGGGAACAGTGTTTGTCACAGCTTGCTGTTTACTGTAGAAGACAGGATGGTTGGTACATGTGGCTACAGTATAGGAAAGGAGGTAAAGAAAGAAGACAAGAAAGGGGAACAGTGTTTGTCACAGCTTGCTGTTTACTGTAGAAGACAGGATGGTTGGTACATGTGGCTACAGTATAGGAAAGGGGGTAAAGAAAGAAGACAAGAAAGGGGAACAGTGTTTGTCACATAGCTTGCTGTTTACTGTAGAAGACAGGATGGTTGGTACATGTGGCTACAGTATAGGAAAGGAGGTAAAGAAAGAAGACAAGAAAGGGGAACAGTGTTTGTCACAGCTTGCTGTTTACTGTAGAAGACAGGATGGTTGGTACATGTGGCTACAGTATAGGAAAGGAGGTAATGAAAGAAGACAAGAAAGGGGAACAGTGTTTGTCACAGCTTGCTGTTTACTGTAGAAGACAGGATGGTTGGTACATGTGGCTACAGTATAGGAAAGGAGGTAAAGAAAGAAGACAAGAAAGGGGAACAGTGTTTGTCACAGCTTGCTGTTTACTGTAGAAGACATGTATTGTCAGCTTCAAGTAGGTAGATCAGTACTGAGACAGTGAAGCTTTTTTCTTTTTGTTTCATTCGAGAATTTACGTTCTGTTCTGTGAGTGAAATTGGAGGGGAAATCGCCCTTGGGCGTCCAACATACGTGCCAAATCCTCTCTTCCTGTAGGTGAGTGGTGATTTTACTGTCTTCCTGGAGCTTAGAGCTGTGAACTACTCTCACCTCTGTATTATCTGCCTGAGCTTTTAATTCCATTCTCTTGCACCAAACGGCTGTTGGAGAAGAAGATCGAGTCTACACGTTTGTCTGCGATCTGTGGTGGCTGTGACTGATTAGAGCTTCTGTCTTCAAAAGCTCATCCACCAACATACCTAGGGTCACGAAGCGCTCTGATCCGTTTCGGTGGTGTCTAACACAACTGGACCACTTAGCCACATGCACACAGAGTGGCACTGAGCCAACAGGTCTACACGCAACGCGAAAAGCAAGGCGTCTGTTAAGCGTTGCGGTCACTCGTTGACTAGAAGAGCTTCAGGTCGTTTCAGTTTTCGTTCGCGCGACCAGCAGAGTGCACTGTATTCAGAGCTCTGCTTATCATAAAGATTGGCCGTTTTGAGCGCACACGGGCGCTCACAAACCACTGTTCCAAAATAACAAGTTGTCTGTGACGCTCAGTAGTCCTGGAGCACGGGGCGTCACAGACGACAACTTGTGTATTCAGTGCTCTTGGAATAGGGCGTAATTAAAGTCTCCCCTTAGCTTAGCCACGGCGTGAGAACCTGTTCTGAGGTTTTGCCTCGCTCCCACGCAAACATAAAACGGTTGGTGGGGGGGGGGGGCTGTTTTCACCTAATTACGTTGACTGTGGGAACAGGTGAATCTTTCGCCTGCCATTTGGACGCGCACAGTGCGGACTTTGTCTTCGGAATGTACTTTCCCCCTCTACCTTCTCTTCTCTTCCACCTTGGTATCGGTGAGGGGAGCGAGAGATAAGGTCAAGTCGATGAAACCAGACGACCCCATGGGATCGCTGCGCAGAGTGGCTGGTTCGATGTCGGTTAGTTCCGTGCAGTGTTTGTATTGTCTAGGCCGTAGGGGCTGGCTCCTACCACCTGAACTCAACTGACCCTCTTTTCTTTGTAGGATACTACGCATTGTGTGTTCTTTCACACGGGCCCGTTGCGTGACTGATAGTGGTGGGCAGGTACGGAGGACTCTAGCAAGCTGACTGCTTACTAACTTATCGACCTACACAGGGGGTGTGGGTCAGCAATGTTTCATTTCCCGCTGGAGTTCTGCCCAAGTCCATAGTCCCGCCAGGGATGATGGCGCGCTGACCTCATCAACGTTGTTCGAAACGGGCAGAAAATCGCGTGTCTTCATAGACAGAGACAACCTGACTGTGTAGGGTACCATTACTTAGGGGCAGTGGAAAATATCGAGTTTTGGGTTGAAATTTTTCAGGAAAGTATTCTAGCTTACACCAGTTATGTGCGTTTCTGTGCCTTTCTGAGAACAAAACGATGTAAGTTTACTCAGAGGCAGCGTGAAATTCTCCGGTTTGCTTGAATATTTTCCAGAGAGTATTTTTGTTTGTTTATTTTTTTGTTTCTTAAGCACAGTGATATACTTTTCTTTACCTTTCCAAGAACAGGAAACAGAGTAACAGTGCGGATGTTGTGCAGGACAACCTTTACAGTCAACAACTAAAAATATGTGTGTGTGTGTGTGTGTGTGTGTGTGTGTGACAGACGTATAGAGATAGACGCACCGCGGTGCCGGAAAAGTGACGCCGCCGCGCGCCATGTTGCTAGTACCTGGAAGTGCCAGCTGTTTACATAGCGCGCATAGCATTGGCCAGACGCTATCAGCTGTTTACATAGCGCGCATAGCATTGATCCGCTTTATCTTACGTCACATTTCTGATGACGTCTTTCTAAAGAACTTTGTATTTCGAACGAGGCGTCCTATACACAGAGCCTCTGAGTTCTGGTATTAGTAAGATGGCCGCGATAGCGACACTCACAAGCAGCGGTGGCAGCGTGCGGCGGTGCGTCTATCTCTTTACGTCTGTGGTGTGTGTGTGTGTGTGTGTGTGTGTGTGTGTGTGTGTGTGTGTGTGTGTGTGTGTATACATTTAACTTACCGTGATATGATTCACTACAAGTGAGCCAGGTGGTCTTGAGTTGATTCCCGCCAGTGATGCCAAAAGTGTGTGCTGGCTTTTTTTCCCCCCTCACCTGTCGTTGCCCCGGTTTTGACGTCAGCCCTCAATGCTGGAAAAGGACGTTAAGCCCGCAAACTACCGGCATCTTCATGATAGCGTCAGCTGTTGAACCCTCGGACAAAAATCCAGCCCGAAAAGAAACCACGCGTGTGGGACGTGTGTGTACCTCCTGCTGGGAGCCTCCCGGCGTTACAGCCTCACTCTGAACTATTGTCCTACTCCTAGTACTAGTCCTAGTGTGACGGTGGGATGGCTGGCGTGTCATTAGCTGTACATTTGTACCCCCCCCCCCCCCCCCCCCTGCTGACATCGTCAGGTCTATGAGTTAGCGAGAGGGACAGATACCGATCGCCACTATGTGAGTTTAGTTAGTGCTTGTATATTTCTCGGGTCTGTCATCAGGTTGGAAAAAGAAGGACTAAGCGCCTCTCAGATCCATTGCACTTAGGCCCTTTTTTGTCGAAATGACTGTAGACGTTCAGCTGACAGCTGATTGACTGTTTATCGGTACCCTCCCCCTTTCCTCACTCCCTCTACAGTGGATTGTGCATTTTGCAGTCGTTTTCAGCGGCAGGTGTTGACTGAAATGTATTTTCACCAGCACTCAACCGAAGCGGAATTGCAAATTGAATGGCTATCAGTAATATCTACACTATATTTATACACCTATTATGAGTCTATACATTGCTCGAAGTACAGCTAGGAGGTGTCAGTAGGAATATTTATTTAGCATTTGTGCTTGAGTATAAACATTTATTTATCATTTGTGTGTCAGTATCACTTTTTGTTTACCATTTAGAAGGATTTTCCCTTTCCAAATCGAGTTAAAACCACGTGCAGACGTGTTTTCGGTGCCTGTCCCCGCCCTCGTGTACATACGCACGCACAAATATCAAGTGTGCACGCTAAACTTGAAATCCCACGTCCATCTTGCGAAGAAGAGTAGGCTGTGGCCGGTGGCATGGAAGCTACAAAGACACACTGGCGGAGAGGATTTTTAAATAGTACTCTATTATCATTATAGTTAGCAGAGGAAGATGCACGGCTAGTCAAGAGAATCTTAGACGAGTGCAGACACTTTCCTTTCCTTGCTCGTTGGGTTTCCTTGAGTGTGAAGATCTATACGTTGACCCCTTCGGAGATAAAGCGCCTTGAGTGCAATCCAATTGTACGTCGTTCTATCGGCAAGCGGTGGTCGCTGACAGGCGCAATCAGTTGCTGACATTCACGCAGACAGTCTCATGATGCACTGCCATATCAGCCGCTACAAGGGCGCTGGAGATAACGGAAATTCCTCACAGTCCTCGTGGATATGTGAAGGACAGATAAAGCCAGTGCAGGTTGAGGGTCAGATAGTTCTCTCGACTCGTTTTTGTTGTGTAAAATTCAAAACAGGTGTGTGGATGTGTGTGTGTGTGTGTGTGTGTGTGTGTGTGTGTGTGTGTGTGTGTGTGTGTGTGTGAGAGGAACATCCCTGGATACTGAAAGAAAAACTATGGTTAACTGATGCATCAATGGTGTCTCCAGACTGGATATACTTTAACTTGGGTCATTGTTGAACAGTCACCAAGTGTGTATGTCACGTTCCACATTAAGTTTGTCATCTGGCTTCGCTGAACGACCTCCTTTGATCTGACGAGATGCTGCGTTATTTAAGTTTTACCTTATAAAACAGTATTAGAGATTACAAAATGCCAGTGTATTTATTTGCATTTGAGGCCAACGTTACCTGTCCAAAATGTAGTGACTCACTTTGCGTGTTTACTATGACAGTAACTGTAAGCAACTGTTAGGACTGTGCCAAGTTCAGGTCAGCAAGGAACATCATCGACAAAAGTGGAAAAAGGGAAAGGGGTGGGGGGTAGTAGCCATGCTTATTCATGGCTTGTCGCGTGGGTTAATGAAGGTGAACGGGAAAACATTCACTCAGTAATCGCCTGTGGAAGGAGGATTGGTGAAGAACTTCACAATCAGTTCACGGCAAGGCCACAAGGATTCCTCTCTTTCACGCTCATTACCCCCCCCCCCCTCCCATCCACCCACCCACCCACCCACTCACCCACTCACCCACTCGCCCACTCGACACTTTTGAACTCAAGGACAGCTGGAAACTGCACCATAAGCCTGACACGATGTTGCACGAAAAAGGTTTGTTGTGGGGTTTTTTTGCTTCGGATTTGGGTGAGGATGGGTTAGGTTTCTAATGGCTTGTGCGCTTAGGTTCCAGGGACCTTGGTTTGAACCTGACAACTTCAAGAAATGTCATTTTCTAACGGAGAGGAATCTATTTTGTTCTGCCCGGTTCGTGAACTTGGCGTTCTTGAAACTGGTTTCTTGCAGTGATTTGGACAGCTTATTCCAGATTGGATGAAGACGCAGCATTCTTGCGGGTGGTACTAGAAAATAAGTGAAACTTTCATGGAGTGTTGAAGCTACAACGTCAGCACATGGGGGGGGGGGGGGCTCGAAGATGGGGAGGGAGCCTGATTTAGGTGGCACGGTGTCATTTAATTTTCGGGGTAACTAGGAGGATTGGTTCCTCTGGTGTTTGGGGGACTTTTCCAACCACGTAAGGATGGCAACCAAAGACGGGGCACCATGGAAAACTCAGCACAATATCTTTTGGTTCCCATTTGGGACTCAAACTCGCGACCCAGGCATTGACAGCCCAACGCTTTACCAACTGGGGTATGCCGGCTTCCCGAGAGATAACAATGAGCCCCCCCCCCCCCCCCCCCCCCCCCCCGCACACACATATTTTACACATAACCTCATTTCTTGTTCAACAAATGTGAACCGTCAGACTTTCACCGGGTTAATAATAATAATAATAATAATAATGATGATGATAAAAATGATAATAATAATATTTATAGGGCGCCTATCCCCGGGGAACGAGCTCTAGGCGCCTTACAATCTAAAACCGAAGAAAAAAATCACTCAATGTACACTACGTAAGAACAACTATAAAAGTAAAAGAGCACACACACACACACACACACACACACACACACACACACACACACACACACCACACACACACACACACACACACACACACACACACACACACACACACCACACACACACACCACACACACACACACACACACACACACAACACACACACACACACACACACAACACACACACACACACACACACACACACACACACACACACACACACACAACACACACACACACACACACACACACACACACACACACACACACACAACTGAGTAGGACAAAATAGAAGGGTTCTCATGTAAAAGGCATTTACCAATGTTTTTTTTCGCGTGATTAAGCCTCGCCTTTTCCTCGTTAACGCCGGAAGAAAATAGCACCACACCTTTGAACGTGGTAAGTGTGCGAATTTCAGGTATATGTCTAGATAATTAACTTACTTGCTCTCACTCGGAACAAAACATTAGCACGGGGTGTGCTCAAAATGGGCGCGAGTGTTTCCGGTGGGACTCCGTTTAAAAACTGTCGACACTTTTTTGCTATGACGCGAAGCCATAATGTTTAAAAGTGCATGGCATTGTGGTAAGGCGTTATTGAAAGTGGTTCTCTGGTTGATCAACCGCCCCTTTCTCAGTGTCACGCCGACAGATTGAAGTCCTTAGGAAACACTTGGTGAACATGAACACACGCGCAGTCTTCCCCATCACGCACAGGTGTGCGTATTTGTACGCACAAAATTCAACGCAAAAATTTGAGACCAGCGCGTCGCAGAGGATGCACGTTTTTTGGTCTCTCCTAATGCGCTGTTTGGTAAGCGTGGGGGTTCCTCGCCTTGCCGAGTCGCTGTGTCTGACACGCTACAGTTCACGTGCATCTCTCCTACTTGAATACTTTTGTATTCAACAACAGCAACACATGGTATTGATTTTCACACTTTTTATACCCAAAGACCATGGCCCCCTTAAAATGTACAAAAGGACCCTCACAAATATGGAGAGAGGGTCGAATAGCAGGGAACACTGCACTCGGTGCTACCCTTGGGGAAACAGTCTTCTTCGGCGGTGCTGCGTACTTTGAAGCGGAGCAGCATCTGAAACACTTGAGTCCATTTTGACTTACACCCCCGTAATAACATTAAGGCGGCCGTTAACCTCAGGAAAACACTCGGACGCTGTTGGTCCCATTTTCCACGATGAGTCGGTCAGCGACTCAGTAATGAGCCGTGATAAAAGCAGGCCAGTAATTCGATCCTTGCCAAGAGAAGATTGGGTTCTTATATAGTAAGATGGCATGGACTGACCCGCTTTGTCAGTTGGTCACTCGGATACGTGTGAAGAGTGGTTCAGAGTGTAGGGGGAGAGTATGATGTGGCGACGTGTTGTTCCGGTCATTGTCTGTATGTCAGCCGTCCCCAAAAGGTCGGTATGGTTGTGGTGCCGAAGATGAAGGTGCGTTGGCCTTTTGTTTTCTGATTTTATTTTTCTCAGTGCTTTGGAAGATGAGACATTGAAGTTATTTCTGTGTATTATTAGTTTTTATTTTAAAAGAGGGGGGGGGGGCGCAGTGGTTATCTATTTATTGATTAAATGATTGCTTGACTGATTTGATTGTTAACTGATCCATTTTGGGGTGGGAGGTGTGTGTGTGTGTGGGGGGGGGGGGGTAGTGGTGGTATTGTATTGGTCTGTGGAAGTCTTACGTTTTGGATCTGGTATAGAAAATCTGTATTGAACTTGTGTGTCATATGTACTGAATGCATTCCCTCCTCGGACTGACACACATCTTTATGACACCAGCACCAACAGTGATTCATGTCATACACTATCCTTTTTTTTTTTTTTTTTAAATCAGTCTGTGTTCTTTTATGACTCCCCTGGGTCTCATAAACGGTCAACATTTTTATCGCATGTACTTCTACGCACCTCAGCGTAGATGCTGTTCGTAAGCGATAGCAACAAAGATGAAGAAACTTGATCTTATGGAAATCTTATCATTTGATTATACGTGTATATCTCTAGAGACATTCAGTTTTTGAACTTGTGTCACATGTACTTTGTGCATCATCTTCAGAACAGCCAGCCCCAATACGCTATAAGGGCAGTGGTCAGCGATGAAGAGGCAGTTGCTCATAGATACTTGCACTACTCGACAAAAAAAGAAGAAGTAAAAATCGATGCACTTTAATTTAAGATTCCCGTGGGTCTCACGAAAAGGTCAGAAATTTTATCTCCTGGTACATGTACTTCTACACCCCACCCAGCGCACGTGCTATTCGCAAGCGAGTCCAAGGACGAGTCAGATACATTAGAAACTCCATCTTTGTCGCAGGCCTGCCGTCATGTGAGCAAGATTAGATTGTGATCGCGCGAAATACATGTACATGTACAAAAAGCAACTCACGATTTCTGCCCCACTAGATAGAAGCGTGCTGGCTGTAGTGGTAGAGATAGTGGTGTGCGAGAAACTGGGTCGCCTCACCAGGATCAAAGAAGATCTCGGTAAAAATGTTGGTCAGCCTCGATGGCGTCTTGCTGGGTTGATAATGAACCTGATGGGGTAGTAGGTGTGCCTGGATCACGGGGGTGCACTCAAAAAGGGCGCGAGTATTTCCGGTGTTACTTCGCATCAAAACAAACTAACACCGACACGACAGAGTGTTTCCAGACACTAGCATCAAGCGTTTCCATGTTCACCAAGTGTTCCCAACGGACTTTGGTCTTCAGAAGTAGCTGCGCCTGGGCAGAGTTTTTCCAAACGGTAGCACCGAGTCGTTCCATTTTCAAATTTGAGTAGCACCGAGTGTTTCCAACGGGTTTCGGTCTGTCCGGCGGCGTGAAAGTGAGAAAGGAGCGGTTTATCACTACTATCAGCCAGACAACGACTTTGACTGACGTGTGACGGTAATACAAACACGTGTGCATGCTCATAGTTAATAAAATAATAATAATTATTTTTTGGTTTAACCGTTTGGCGTGAGAGCAATCGTCGTCGAAACTTATAAAGCGTACTAGCATTGGAAACGCCTTCGACCATTTTGACTACACACCGTGTGTATGTGGGTATAGAGTGTACAGCGTGTTGCGATATTCTGCACAGAAGGTAATGGAATTCTGGGGTGGCATGGCTAGAGAAAGGAGTGCTTCGGAAATTGTGCAAACATACACGATCAGTCGCTGTCTGCCTTTTGTGTTGAGAAGAAACTGG
>JACVVK020000324.1:337500-405000 GCA_018292915.2 Batillaria attramentaria | reverse complement strand
CAGTATATAGTCGTGCTAGACTGTCATTGAGGGAGGTACCGTTAGCTTCACCTGATGGTCCCTAGGAACATAGTGACGTGCAAGTTACCTGGGAGCAGTATATAGTCGTGCTAGACTGTCATTGAGGGAGGTACCGTTAGCTTTACTTGATGGTCCCTAGGAACACAGTGACGTGCAAGTTACCTGGGAGCAGTATATAGTCGTGCTACACTGTCATTGTCATTGAGGGAGGTACCGTTAGCTTTACTTGATGGTCCCTAGGAACATAGTGACGTGGCATTGAACATCGTAGTACGGCACTGAACATCGTGTGTTGCGAATGGAAATATGTTGCGAGCTAGTATCGTGGTGTTGCGACTGAACGTCCTGTGTTGCGATTGAACATTGGAGTGTTGCGACTGAACGTCCTGTATTGCGATTGAACATTGGAGTGTTGCGACTGAACATCTCAGTGAGGAACATTTGCTAAGCAGCTGCGGTAAAAGGTACATGTACTCTTTTCTTTTTGCAAGAAGTGCAGTCGTATTGTCACGACTTATATTTATTTCTGAATTTACTGTCTCCACCTTCTTCACACTAACTGACTAAGGGGTACGATGTTTTCAGACTTGGGGCTATCTGGGAAGGGTAGTGTAGGAATCCAATGACACTAGGTGCTCTTCTCGCTTGTGTTTGTAGTTTACTGGCACAGTGTTCTTCGGCCCGTGTTCATCAGCCATCGTCCCATGCTCACGGTGTTTGTCGAGTCACATTGCAGTAGGAGCGATTTATGTCATGAATATTGACGAGCAGTCTGTTACCATGTGTTGACAAAGTCCCGTAGGACTAGCCCTGTCTATCCGGGGGGAAACAAGGACATTCAGTGCATTATCCATCGAACAACAGCTGCTGTTTTAGTCTGAAGCTGGCGCATAGTTAAGCTGAACTCAAGCTGAGGACTTAGGTATTGGAAAACTGTTGCAATCCCTCCAGTGTAAGTGATTTCTAAAGTCTGTATGTTCGTCATGAGTTCTGAGGGGCAATCCCTCCAGTGTAAGTGATTTCTAAAGTCTGTATGTTCGTCATGAGTTCTGAGGGGCAATCCCTCCAGTGTAAGTGATTTCTAAAGTCTGTATGTTCGTCATGAGTTCTGAGGGGCAATCCCTCCAGTGTAAGTGATTTCTAAAGTCTGTATGTTCGTCATGAGTTCTGAGGGGCAATCCCTCCAGTGTAAGTGATTTCTAAAGTCTGTATGTTCGTCATGAGTTCTGAGGGGCAATCCCTCCAGTGTAAGTGATTTCTAAAGTCTGTATGTTCGTCATGAGTTCTGAGGGGCAATCCCTCCAGTGTAAGTGATTTCTAAAGTCTGTATGTTCGTCATGAGTTCTGAGGGGCAATCCCTCCAGTGTAAGTGATTTCTAAAGTCTGTATGTTCGTCATGAGTTCTGAGGGGCAATCCCGGAAAAACTGGTTTGGCAAAGGACTAGATGTTCCTTTTGGCCATTGTCACTATTTTCCTGACTTTGCGGCGTCTAATAGTAGAGACTTTGTTTGGCCTAACGCTCCCGTACCTGCACTACACGCCCATTGAGCAATGTCACTATTTTCCTGACTTTGCGGCATCTAATAGTAGAGACTTTGTTTGGCCTAACGCTCCCGTACCTGCACTACACGCCCATTGAGCAATGTCACTATTTTCCTGACTTTGCGGCATCTAATAGTAGAGACTTTGTTTGGCCTAACGCTCCCGTACCTGCACTACACGCCCATTGAGCAATGTCACTATTTTCCTGACTTTGCGGCGTCTAATAGTAGAGACTTTGTTTGGCCTAACGCTCCCGTACCTGCACTACACGCCCATTGAGCAATGTCACTATTTTCCTGACTTTGCGGCGTCTAATAGTAGAGACTTTGTTTGGCCTAACGCTCCCGTACCTGCACTACACGCCCATTGAGCAATGTCACTATTTTCCTGACTTTGCGGCGTCTAATAGTAGAGACTTTGTTTGGCCTAACGCTCCCGTACCTGCACTACACGCCCATTGAGCAATGTCACTATTTTCCTGACTTTGCGGCATCTAATAGTAGAGACTTTGTTTGGCCTAACGCTCCCGTACCTGCACTACACGCCCATTGAGCAATGTCACTATTTTCCTGACTTTGCGGCGTCTAATAGTAGAGACTTTGTTTGGCCTAACGCTCCCGTACCTGCACTACACGCCCATTGAGCAATGTCACTATTTTCCTGACTTTGCGGCGTCTAATAGTAGAGACTTTGTTTGGCCTAACGCTCCCGTACCTGCACTACACGCCCATTGAGCAATGTCACTATTTTCCTGACTTTGCGGCATCTAATAGTAGAGACTTTGGCCTAACGCTCCCGTACCTGCACTACACGCCCATTGAGCAATGTCACTATTTTCCTGACTTTGCGGCATCTAATAGTAGAGACTTTGTTTGGCCTAACGCTCCCGTACCTGCACTACACGCCCATTGAGCAAGTCGTTAAAACAGCCACCAGTCAGTACTCGGTCTGTAGTCCGCAACCAAATAACGTTGTCTGCTCAGTACGCGCTACGCTTCTACCTACATCGCACAACATATATACGCCGCCCAGAGTCACGACAATGGTTGCTGTTGTGTCCCAAGTAATTGATTCTGATGCACGGTACACTTCTACCTACATCGCACAACATAATTATATACTTGATACGCCACCCAGAGTCACCACAATGGTGCTGTTGTGTCCCAAGTAACTGATTCTGATGCACGGATGAAGCGCATTCCATGAAAGGTTTACCACAGCGTTGTTGAATGTCTGACAAACGAATTGAGACTTGAAAGGAAATCCTTATTGTTAAGAGCTAACTAAGAAGAAGAAGAAGGCCTGACAAAGGACAATTGAGTTGGTTAATCTTACACCGTCATATTGAAATCCCCACGTTCATCCCCGCCCCCCATCTCCCTCTCCACTACAGACCGGTGTTTGCCTTATGGTTGACTTCACCCCTCTGGAAGGCCTGTTGTTGCTGAACTTGAGCACACACGATGATAATGACGATAAAGAATACTTATAGCGCAAGTCTCCGCCTTAACCGAGGGCTCAGACGCACAGGGAGACGTTTTGAAAGAAAAACAAAACAAAAAACTCCAAAAACAACAGCAAACAAGCCGAACAAAGACTAAACAACAAACTGCACATAGTTAATGGAGTGATTGGCAGAACAGATGAGTCTTCACTTCTTCCGGAAGGCATCGAATCGAAGTTGACTGCCTCCTTTGCCGGCTCAGGGAGGGAGTTGTGTGCGTTTGTGGGTTCAAGAAACAAGCTGGTTAGGAGTTGTTATATAGCGGCGTAGGGTGTCTTGCATGTTTGTCATTGCCGGACGTGGACAAGGAGTGACGGGCGACAGATTGGAACGACTCCAGCAACAGGGCAGCATCCCCTGCTTCTGTGACATCTTGTAAATGGCAACTGCTAGGGGCTTAGCAAAGCGAGTGGGCAAGAAAATGAATGTGTTTGTCACACGCGCCGATCTTCTTGTAATCAAAGCAAAAGGTTTTGTTTCTTTAAATGCGCATATTCCACGAGTGGTTGGCTTCATATAACCCGGCTTATCTTTTGGAAAAGTTGCGTTTGTGAGTGCGCATTTGTCTTAATGGTAGGTAAAGCCCTGAATGAAATACACTGACATCTGCTGGCCGTTCGAACTTAAAATGAAACTGCCCGGAGCACTGCTGGTAGACTGACAGCAACGCTACAACAGACGCCTCGCTTTTCGCACTACGTTTGGCTCAGTGCCAGTTTCTTGGAGGCTGTAACTGCGCAGGTAACAAACCGTACGATGCTGGACACTCCAGAAGGAGCTGAGAACGATTTGTGGTCCAAGCTAGTAGCTGTGTCTTTAGCTGGGCCTTTTAGGGCTCCCCCCAGATCTGCTAGGAATTGATAATATACAGTTAACAACACTGTCCGCATTAATCGCAGACACACAGTCGCCCACTTGTGCATGGCCGCCAGTTAACACTGCGGAATATCGCAAAACAAAGCTGTTTGTTCGCTGAACTTTTTGTACTTGGAAACGAGGCAGAAAACAAGCCAGATGGCCCGCGTAATGCTCTGGGGGCCCATTGTAGATTGTGGATGTATAGTCAGCTGGTGTGTTCCTCATGAAGCGTGATTGTGTCTGGCTTGATCCGGGAGTTTATGGAGGGGAGAAAAGTCGGGCAGTCACCAGCCTGAGATATCTAGATATCTTGTGTGGATAGCTGGACTTCAGAATGTCAGCTGCAAAGCATGCCAGAGGCCGTTCAACAGAAGCCTCGGTCATTTGATACACGGACAGCACAAAAACATGGATCAGTGTCCACAAAGTCATTTAAAGGTTCATCCTAAATTTTGTCCAGGCTCACGAGTCGTTTGCGGGTGTTTTGGTGGTGTTCAGTTGAGGAGCGAGCCCAACAAATCTGCCTCAGCACTCAGGCAGCCTGCGTGCTGTGCACGAGAGAGCACGTGTTTTTTTCGGGCTTGTCCCACTACTGGTGTCCACTGTCTAGCGTCACACCACTTCCACAGTGACACACATACAGTTACAGCATCCCTAGCAAACAGGAGCTGAAATACAAACGGAAAAGCACAGTGTCTGCCACAGGCGTGCCGGCACGTGCTGACCAGGAGAGATTCGCGCCGTTGCATTTCTCGTTTGTGCGGCCAGCAAACGTCTGTGTACTGCATTCAGAGCTCTACTTGTCATTGATGAACTGATTAATATTGACCATCACTAGGAGCGTAGAAGAGCACTTTCAAGTACAACAGGCTCAAACCAACGCTGTCTTCTGTGAATCGCAGTCGTCTTAGAACTAGCACCTTTAAAGTCACATAGATCTTGCTCTCGAGCGGCGGGGGTCAGGTGGCAGACGACAGTTTTCTTGTGTTAGGCTGCTGCTTGAGACAGTGATTCTCCGGGATTAAGTGAGCGTTGACTTGTGGCGCTGCCTGGTGGTGTTTGGACAGAAGGAAGTCAGACTGTTTCTGGACACCTGTGTGCACAGTATACAAAGTCCAGCCCACATAGTAGTTAAAGAAAGTTGCGAACCGATATTTAGTGGCCTTTTGTGGAAAACAGTTAGTGGCAGCTGAAAGTGATGCACGTAACGTTCTATCCCACGTGCTTGTTTACTAATGCCGTTATTTGTAAACTTATGCTCTGTATGTGTGTGTCTCTGTGTGTGTGCGTGAGAGAGAGAGAGAGAGCGGGTGGGGGGGGGGGAGGAGATATTGCCAGAGGAAAACAAAACATAGCCACCACCAGCAGCCACCCCCTTCCCAATAAACAAACATTTGTCTAACGACGGAGCCACCGCTTGTAAAGCTTCCTCACATTGCGTGTCACAGATACACGTGCTGGCCAGGACAAAAGAGATAACCATGGATACCTGGCGGACAAATAAAACGTTCCCCACAGGAAATGCACGGAGCTGTCCGCCGCGCACGTTTTGACGGCGTGCAACAGCTCAATAACTTCGAGAGCTTCTGCTTGGCATCTACCCAACGATCTGATAGTGTTTCCTTTAACCATTATTCACTGTAGACCATAAGACGCTGGTGGGCGTGTGAACTATTTGCAAACTGTGCATGGTGAACTCTGTAACTCAGTTTTCGGCTCAGGGGGTGACGGGGGTGTTGAGATGCATGGCTTTGTCGCTAGACTGGCGGAAAATGTGTGGCTAATGTGTCCACACGATAGCGTTTTGTCGCTAGAAATAGAGAAACGTACAGCTAATGGGTGGTGAAGACAGACAAGGAGGACTGCTCAGGACGGCTGACACGCGTTTGTCGCCCTTTCTTTCTGTCATCCTCCCCCTCACGCCGCTGTGACAACGGGGGGGGGGGGGGGGGGGGGGGGGGTAAACCATATTGTAGCGGTCAAACGAGGTGCGACTCTCGATTCAAACGTTTTGACGACGGTTCCTCTCAGACGGAATCGTATTTCTGAAATGTAAGCATATCATGACCAGAGTGTGTCGATACGTACACAGAGAGACCATTTACCTTCCCGGACACATCACAGCAGCGCAAAGACATGTGTCTACTCAGAGTTCAGAAATGACTTTCTTCATCGTCGTCCAAACGTTTATAGAACATTAGCACTTCCTTTGGCCGAGACCGTCTTGTTTAACCACTGTGGTGACTTCGTTTGGCGCACCTTTAACTTGTTGTGCACCTGACCCTCGCCTATACATGTATCTGTATTCTCTTGAACTCGGTAGTTACTCAAGAATACTCAAGATGGCGGACGTTTTTTATTATTATTATTTTTTTCACAGTGTTAGTGCGATCATTCAAAATTTTCGACGCTGAGTGTTGTTATTGTAAAGCCATATGTTTGAACTAGGAACATGCTCACGTCGATAGTAAAAGAAATGTGTTGGTGCAAGTCGTTTCCTGCTTGGTAAATGGCCCCTCTGTCTTCTTCACGGACAAACCCAAATGCAAGGAGTTGTTTTTGGGCCTTTTTTTTTTGGGGGGGGGGGTCCCCCCGGTGCTTTTCACATTTTACCAGAACGTTGCTACAGTGTAAACGCACGTGCACGGTTTTAAATCGAAGTAGCACCGGGAAAAAAAAGCTTTCCGCCATTTTGACTACCCACCATGAACAGGCGTACCTGAGTCTGAGGCTGTAGGGTCAGACGGTCGAGTAAAGTGAGGGGATGGCGGAGGAGAATCTGAAAGGATGGTCATTTACATGACATGGTCTTGTCTGCAGCAGTACAAGGTGACCAGAGAGGTTCGTTGAAGAACCTGTCTGTCTCGAGGGAGGGGGGGGGGGAGGCTGTCTGCCGTTACACATTCCATGCTGTGTGCATGCTAACGTCATTAGGTCAGGTTAGAGGTGTGTGTGTGTGTGTGTGTGTGTGTGTGTGTGTGTGTGTGTGTGTGTGTGTGTGTGTGTGTGTGTGTGTGTGTGTGTGTGTGTGTGTGTGTGTGTAAGGGTTGTACACGTACTCTCTGGCCAAGGTCTTTGCTCTCAGTGTAAAGGGTTGCCGGCTGGAAGTTAATGGGAGCGAGATTGTGGGCTAGAAGGACTTGGCTTTATAGTTTATTGCCCATTTTAACTACCGCAGACTTCGTCACACTGTTCTGTTCGCTGGATGGGTTCTTTTTTGTGGCCAGAGGAAGAGAGGGCTGTAACCAAAAGAGCTATTAAAAAAAAAATCAGAGGTAAGCTCTTTGTGTAACGCCAGAGTTCCGCTGCACTTTTGCCGGAGCTGACAGTCATTACGGTAAGCAATGCGAGGGGAAGGACCGATATTTGATTTTATGACGGTATTCAGCAATGAATAGCGGAGGAAAGGGTGTGTGTGTGTGTGTGTGTGTGTGTGTGTGTGTGTGTGTGTGTGTGTGTGTGTGTGTGTGTGTGTGTGTGTGTGTGTGTGCGCGCGCGCTCACGGGGAGGATGGGGTGGGGGGGGGGATGGGAGAGTTCTTGACGAGATATCTTCTTCCTGAAATATGGTCGGAGGGGGCATATTTGTGAAGTTGAAAGCATATTGATAGTACCTGTCATTGTGGTGTATCGGTCGTCAGTAAACTCCACAGGGCCAGTGTTCCAGCCTCATGAATCGTCAAAGTCCAAATAGGTTAACGAACAAAGTGCAATTTTCCCTCTGTTTTGTGTGTGTGTGTGTGTGTGTGTGTGTGTGTGTGTGTGTGTGTGTGTGTGTGTGTGTGTGTGTCGCTGCATCTGCTTACTGGTTAGGTCGGTAAGACAAAATGCGCTTAGTTGATTTGTAAAAAAGAACAGAAAGGTAAACGTGTCCCCAATCCGTCCGCCTCCACACACTCGCACACACACACACACACCAGCCTCCCAAAACCGTCGTTATGTATCCCAACTGTTTGCGGGAGTCAGTGTGGAAAATACTTTTGAACCCTACGAGACTGGTTTATTTTGGGGAAACCTGTTACTGTACTAGGATTGGTTGCTGCATAAGTAAGTACATGGCAAATAGCAAGGTGTGCAGACCACATGGCCCTCTCGTCTCCCGCCTCGTTGCGGGCTTGTGTGTGTGTGTGTGTGTGTGTGTGTGTGTGTGTGTGTGTGTGTGTGTGTGTGTGTGTGTGTGTGCAGTTTTCAAATCAAATGTTGGGGTGACAGTGATTGCCAGACCTTTTTGTATTTTGCCGCCTACTACGGGTTGGCCCGTCACCGTATATAAAGAGTCAGTGCGCCCTTTCTCTCTCTTCAGTTTGCCGTGGCCGGTAACGTGATTCTCTTCACAGGTCTTCAGTTCTTGTCCATTGCACTGTCTTGTGCTGTGCAGCAAACTACCATGTGGTGAGTTTCTCATCAAGCTAGAGGTGGTTTTTCCTGGGTTTCTTTTGTTTTCTTTTGTTTGTTTGTTTTTTTGTTTGTTTTGGCGGGCGGGAGGGTCGGGGGATGATTGGGGGGGGGGGGGGGGGGGGGGGGTGTATGTATGTGTGTCTGTGTCTGTGTGTTTTTGTGCGTATGTAGCAGGTACTGGAGACGTCCCTTGCGTTTGTTGATGGAAATCACGTTGATGCTTTGTGTGTTGAGAAGGGGAGATGTGGCAGTCGAGCAGTAGAGTGTTGGACTTCCAGTCAGATCGAATCCTGCCTATGGTCCAGCAATTGGTGCTAGTCTCTCCCCCCCCCCCCCCCCCCCCCGCATTGTCTCGTCTTTTATATCACACTTATGTGGAGGAAAAGGACGTTACACCGATGCACAAACGACAAACCAACCTGTGTTTGAGAAATTCCATGTTCTCTTTCGAGGCCCGAGTTGCGCCCAAATTTGGTTCGATGGTTTAATGAAGTAATGAGTAAAATAGCGGTTTGTGTTTGTTGTTCTTTGTAATTTCATTAATAGACCGATATCTCAGTATAAAAAATCACATCACATTTCGTGTTTTTATTTTACATTTTGGCATTATTTCAAGATCCGTTTCCGAAAACGATACATTTTTTTGTTCAATCTTTGCCCTGGCACAAGGCCATGAAGATTACATGTTGTTTTCATAGACGTTGCATTAAACCCGTCTCAAGGCTAGACAGGGGACCTGGTTGTTTTCTGGACTGTATAATTCACGGGATAACGGTATTGCTCTTGGCGTCTAGAGGGCAGTGCTTTAATGACGGATACCACGTGCAAGAGGGCCAGACCGGCAGAAAAATCATGTTGATGTATTTTTGCCCCATTAGAAATCAACAACACTGGTCCTTTGAGATTTGCCAGAGAGACTTTCTGGGGTGTTGTTTTCTGCGGGTATAGATGTATATATAGATGTATATATAGATGTATATATAGATGTATATAGATGTCTCAAAACCCGACACACGAAGAGGTTCTTTTGTTTAGTGTTGTTCACCACGGCGTGTAATCAAAATGGGCGCTGGTGTCTCCAGTGCTACTCCGCTTCGAAAGTCTCGAGGACGACATGTTTGAAATATTGTGAGCATGCACCCGTCTTTGCGTTGTAGTGACGCGTTCAGTGTTAATGCCCTGTGATTCGGAAATACAAGGGGTCCTTGTGACCCTCTCTCCATATTTTTGAGAGTCCTTTTGTAAATTTTAAGGGGGCCATGGTCTTTGGGTACAAAAAGTCCAAACCATTGCTGTTGTTGTTTACAAAAGCATCCAAGAAGGAGAGATGTATGTGAATTGCAGCGCGTCAGCCATAGCGACTCGGCAAGGCGAGGAACCCACACGCTTACCAAACAGCGCATTATGAGAAACCAAAATTTGCGTCCTCTGTGACGCGCTGTTCTCACATTTGTACGTCAGTTTAATAGTTTTGTGCGTACAAATACGCACACCTGTGCGTCATCGGGAACACTGGCCGCGTTGCTCAAAGTCGTTGTCTGGTTGATAAACGGTCACTTTGTCAGTGTCACGCCGACAGACCGAACTCACAGTGGACAGTTGGTGCTACTCTTCTGGAAACACTCTCTCCTGGTTGTGCTACTCATCAATGAGTAGCACCGGAAACACTGGCTTCCGTTATTACCTACACCCCCCATGGTTGGTGTGGTTGAGTGGGTCTCGTAGAAACTCTGCTATCAGATGAAACAGATTGCCGTTCTAGTCACTGTCTGGGGTTTCCCGGTCTAGTCAGACCACCGTTTTTCAGGAACGTTAACGTGCATGACTGTTATAAATCATTATGAGTGTTGTTTCGCGTTAGCATTGGCGCTATAAGTTGACGTGGCGACTGGGAGTCAGCATTTAGTGACAGCGAGGGTTGGCAACCATATTGCTGTGTTGTCACGTCAGATGTGGGAAGGTAGACGCTCTGCATGAAGACTACCGCCACGTCCAGCAGATGTCGATATGTCTGTAAGGGTTTACAGAAATGCTGGTTTCCCTGCATAAGGTATTTAGTTTTGGGAGAAACTGGAATCGGTTTCTTTTGGGTTTTGGTTTTGTTTATAGATACCATGGTTATGTCATCGAGGTCCCCGCTAAAAGTATTGGATTTTGAAGGAAACTTCAAGCTTGTTTGACTGCTCATTCACATCATCTTGTAATTGAGGCCCCCGTGAAAGCTGTTGTTTTGAATCAACGCTTGTCTGTTTGGATGGCTGATGTTGATATCATTGTCAGTTAACACAGTTCCTACCGCGCGTGAGTATCCCACGTTTTTCACTCTTTTTCGGTGTTGGTCCTGTAGGCGAAAATCAGGCGAGATTAACGGTTCCTTGACGGCTCGTACTGCAGCAAACATGAGTATAACCATAGTGCAACACTCTCACTAAGCCAGATTTACATCCATGCAGACTTAGTTATGGTGTGTGTGTGTGTGTGTGTGTGTGTGTGTGCGTGTGTGTGTGTGGTGTGTGTGTGTGTGTGTGGTGTGTGTGTGTGTGTGTGGTGTGTGTGTGTGTGTGTGTGGTGTGTGTGTGTGTGTGTGTGTGTGTGTGTGTGTGTGGTGTGTGTGTGTGTGTGTGTGTGTGTGTGTGTGTGTGTGTGTGTGTGTGTGTGTGTGTGTGTGAACCACTACTAACACAACCCCAAACTTACTTGGTAGAAATTGAGTCGAGAATTTCATTCATATATGCTGTTGGGCACCCTGTGGTTGCTCCACGTGTATAGTTTGTTCTACACTCATCTATTCTGTTGCCAGAAAGGGTCATGATTCTTTTTCAGTCGTCACAGTACCGACAACTTACACATAACAATAGCGCAGTCAGCTTTAAAATCCTGCTTATTTGGGAAGGTCAGCCGAAGGCCAACCAACAGTGGAACACAATATCTATTACACAATCATAAAAAATCACATCAGCGTTCTACCATAACCATATACTTTGAACTGCTCAGGTGAAACACCGCGGACGTCTGCTGCATTGGTTGTTTACCTTGATGACGGCAGGTGAAAATGTAGTGCGGATCACAGAACCGCATTGGAGGGTCAGCGGAGCGCAACCAACCGTGACGGGCAGGGCGGATTAGTCCGGTGTACAAGGGTAGCTGTTGGGCCTACTCCAGTTATGTTGTTGACCACCGACTAGATTTTCCTTGGCCGCGTCGACCGTAGTCACAGAGCTAAAAGTGTGTAGGTGTAGGTCTGTGACCGTAGCTGAGGGAAAAGTTGCATGATGATACGTATGTAGCTACACCACTTTCCGAAGGGCAGGAGATGTGAAAGATGCAGTGATCGTGTTTTTGGTCTGTGTGTGGTCTGTGAGAGACTGACGGACTTGTTTTATCAGTTGGTTGATTGGTCAGTAGAACTAGAAGTCGAATTCCCATGCGGCAGCACTGAGGATCTTGATCTTCGTGTTCTGCGTTCCCTGTAGTGGACTCTTCCTCACATGATTAGGTTGGTAGTTTTGATGAATTCGGTGGTATTTAGGTGTTCCGTTTTAGTGCCCCACAGTTTCTCTGTTAGCGTTGCTCCGTTCGGCCAAAGCTGTGTCCTTGCTTCTTTGACTGTGACAAGGGGACAGGACTGTGACAAGACACAGGACTGTGACAAGGGGACAGGACTGTGACAAGGGGACAGGACTGCAGAATGTGCTCCGGGATCTGTTTGGCTGTTTTGCATGGACAGTCTGGTGAAATCTTGATCTATTATCAAGCTATGTATTTTCAATCTGTTGAATCCCCCCCCCCCTCTCCTTCCCCTACCAACACCTTGCTGGCTGAGACCTTCAGTAGTACAAAAGGTGGTGGTGGTAGTAGTAGCAGTGAGTGGTAGAATTCAATTCAGACAAACTAGGGTCCTAGAAAGTAAGCTTGATTGTCGCACTGCACACCGTGCCGTCTCAGTGAAAAGATGGAAAGAAAACACAATTAGGTGTCATTGCTCCCTTTTCTACAGTATTCTAAGTATAGCTGACAGTCAGCTACTTCAGAATGAGTTTGTCGGCGGAAAAGACTCTAATCGGCCGGTTCCTAGAGTGCTTCTGTCCTGCGGCCGGCCGTTTAATTTCATTCCACTGATAGATTATTCCTAGCACCCACTCTCCTAGCGCGCGTGTCGATGGTTGCAGCTTTAATTTCCGGCGCTCCGTCGCTGGACTGGAACTAATTCTTCAAGTCTTTTCCCGTCTATCGCAGGGTAGTGAGTGTGTTTTGTGTGGGCAGTAGCGAATGGGTACTCTTCTATGGTTGTAGTCGAGTTCCTGTGTTCTTTTCTTTTCCTGTGGAAGGCTTCTCATCGGCGCACATAGCGACCTCTTTTGAAACGTTCATGCGCCGCAGGGCTGGGGGACGAAGCAGTGAAAGTCTGCTGCTGCTGCTGCGACCTCCATCGCTTCTCCTCCGCTCTTCATTCTTTATGTTGCGTGCGGCAATATTTCTAGTTTCCTAACCATCAGCTAAAGCTACAATGTACTCTTCTCTGAAGGCCGGACGTGCGACACCGTAACCGAGTCAGCACGTGGTTTTGATTCGACCTGACGAGGGAAAATCCCCAACCAAATTCCTGCCCATCCGCGCCTCAGAGACATTGTCGATATTGTTGTGACGACTTGGTACGTGGAAATGAGAGTGGTGACAGAGCGATGCATCATTATCAGAGCGAGCCCAGCCTGCATAGTTTGAGTTTGTACCTGAGGCACAAGTACCAGCATGCCGTCCAAGTCCACTATGATTGGTGAGATTCAGATTATAACCTTGAACTGTTCGTCCTTGGTTGATGATTAATATTCATGTGTTTCCGTGTCAATGTGTGCCACTGCAGCTGAATTCTGCGTGTTTCCTGTCTTACAGGTTGACTTTGCTAGATGAAATCCCGACAATGTCTCATGTCCAACGTATTAATGATGGCTTGTTTGTTCAGTGTGGCACACAGACTTGGCAGTAGGAATTCAGCGGCGGCTAGAAGTGTTTGCTGGCATTTTGTAAAGTGACACCATTTCTCGCCTTGTCAGTCATGGTGCAGTCCAGGAGCCCAACTGTTATACGTGATGCGATGGTTACCGTTATAGCTGTTTTTGGCAGTAGTGAATGGCGAGTTGATAACGTCGTGATATTTAAACGGGCTATTTCCATCTTCCTAAGCCAACTTCGCTCGTGAGTGCGCTTGTACGTTCAAAATACGCTAAAGATGATGATATGTACAGCTCTAAATGCAACACACTTGTTACACTTGTTGTTTACACTTTGCGTGAGTGGTCGAACATTCCAATTCTACCAGTGTTGTTACTTTACTGCAGCGCTCTGCCTGGTCGCCGCGTCACCAAGAACGCTTCTGTTGGCTCAGTGCCAGCATTACAAACGCTGTCACTGTCCAGGTGTTCAAGTGGTGTGATGGTAGAAAACAGCTCAGAAACACTCTGTGAACTGGTAGCATTAGCCCCGTTCATGTACAGAAGAGTGATTTTTTTGTAGTGGTTAAGTGCCTGTTGGTAGGTTTGGTGTAGACGCAGTGGTAAGTTCCCGGCTTAAGACAGCGGGAAAGCTGCAGGTTCCAGTCTTGACCCAGCCAGGACTCGGATCTGTACAGGCGAGCTTTGCGGGTGTACCCGTGTCTGAAATCTACCCGTGTCTGAATTCGCTCCAGCGATGAACGATACACGAAAATTCACCTCACGGCCCTGGTTTTAGTATGACAGGAGTAGGCTGGAAAACAGTCTAGTAAAAGGGCGTAAATGCTTGTCATATCCATGTCGTTTTAACCCTTTTACCGTGTGCTTGCACGAGTCGTGTTACGGAAGATACCAGAGATACTAATATACTGTAGAAGGGAGAGACGTGACTTCTTACTGGTAATATCACCCCCCGAGGCATCATCAGCTGGAAGTATGTAGCGATCTTTTCAGTATTGTCAGCGCTCCATGATTCATATCCTACCCCACACACAACCTGATAACATCTTGTCCTTTCCACCCATCGCCCTCCTAAACTGCGTGTTTCGACCAAAACTACCCGACACTTTGAACATCACCCACGGCAGGGATGGAGAAAGCCAAGTGTCCATCAAGCAGACAGGCGAGGAGTGGGTATTGTTTGGTTTTGATTAACAAGCCAGCTAGTTGGCGCTTATCCCGCGATCGGGCGCTCAGAATCCATTACCTCTAATAACATGGACACGTACAGAACCGCACGCAGGCGGATTCTACCGGCTTTTTGTTTTCCGGCGTCCTTCCAGCGGTCATCAGGTTAAAAGAGCATGGTTGATGCCATCTGCACGGGGTGTCGTGCACAGTGGACGTCAGTGTTTCCAGTCATACCAGCTTCAAAATTAACACCGCCAGGACAAAACGGTAGCACAGAGACGAGTGTTTCCATTTTCAAATTTGAACAGCACTGAGTGTTTCCAACGGACTTCGCTGTGTCGCCATGACATTGAGAGGTATTGTTAGTCAGCGACTTTGGCTGTATGGGTTTTAAAGGGGCAGTCTTGTATGATTTGTATGCTCACAGTTCGTTCTGAGCCGTTTTCGTGGTGGTGTTTAGCAGCACACCACTCAGACACCTGCACAGTGACAGCATCTCAAACGCTGGCACTGAGCCAACAGAAGCGCACTTACTGACGTGGCCGATACGCAGAGCGAGGTGGTTGCATGAACAGTCGTAGAATTTGAATGTTCGACTGCTCGCGCAGAGTGTAAAAACATTGTGTCGCATTTAGAGCTCTACTAGTAAGTGTTCTACTGATACTAGAGTATTTTGAGCGTACAGACTCTTTCACACTGACAGGCAAAGCTGTTGCAGAATATAGGTTGGCATAGTAAACGTGGAAATACAACGTGTAAATAACCCCTTTAATCCATGTTCGCTACTCGCTTACTTCTGAAACTTCACTGCCACAGCTGCGCACTTAACTTAAAAGTGTGTGTGTGTGTGTGTGTGTGTGTGTGTGTGTGTGTGTGTGTGTGTGTGTGTGTGTGTGTGTGTGTTGGTTGTTTTGTTCGCATGGTACAGTTAGGGGACACAGACAGGTAAAACTATGCCAAACAAACAAACCCTATTTATGTCTGGACATATTTTGGGCCCGTATCACTTTTCGCTTGTATACTCATTTCAGGAATAAAGTCAAACTCAATCGAATCATTCTGCCGGTGGGGGAAGGGGGAAGGACCGGAGTAAAGGAGGGAGGGGGAGGGGGTGTCAATTTGTTTCTGTTTTCGTCCCTGAAAGCATATATTCCCCAGGAATTCCTTCATTCGTATAAATTCGGCCGTAAAGTGACATCAGTGATTTATTGTACGAGTCTGTTGTGAGTGGTGGTAGCAGGGGAGAGAGAGAAAGTTGGGCGAAAAACACTGGACGAATGCCAGACAAAACTCTCTGCTTAATATTCACGGGGAACCACATTAAACAGACCATTGCCCGCATAGAGAAGGCGTACTTCTTTCAAGCGGCGAGGCACGATCGTTCCATGTCAGTATGCATTTACGCCACTACAGCTCATCACACGTGTTTGGTGGTGCGTGAGTGCAGTACGTTGTCTTCACAGGGAGAGTCAAAGGGATATTAGTGGACTTGAAGGAGCTTATTCCGCCTTTGCTAAACCAACTTGTGGAACAGTTTCGCTCATGAGTGCGCCTCCACGCTCGAAGCTCTCTACCTTTTATAATTAGTACAGCACCTCATGCACTACAACCTTGTTCACACTTTGCGCGAGCGGTCGAACATTCAGATTCAAATTGTTATTCCATCTTTGCCAAGCCAAATTGAGTTTCGCTCGTGAGCGCGCCTGTACTATTACAGGCCTGTACTTACTATTCTAACACGACGATACGTACAGCTCTGAATGCGATACAGTGTTGTTGACACTCTGCGCGAGTGGCCGAGCATTAACACGACGATACGTACAGCTGTGAAGGCGATACAGTGTTGTTTACACTCTGCGCGAGTGGCCGAGCATTAACACGACGATACGTACAGCTGTGAATGCGATACAGTGTTGTTTACACTCTGCGCGAGTGGCCGAGCATTAACACGACGATACGTACAGCTGTGAATGCGATACAGTGTTGTTTACACTCTGCGCGAGTGGCCGAGCATTAACACGACGATACGTACAGCTGTGAATGCGATACAGTGTTGTTGACACTCTGCGCGAGTGGCCGAGCATTAACACGACGATACGTACAGCTGTGAATGCGATACAGTGTTGTTTACACTCTGCGCGAGTGGCCGAGCATTAACACGACGATACGTACAGCTGTGAATGCGATACAGTGTTGTTGACACTCTGCGCGAGTGGCCGAGCATTAACACGACGATACGTACAGCTGTGAATGCGATACAGTGTTGTTTACACTCTGCGCGAGTGGCCGAGCATTAACACGACGATACGTACAGCTGTGAATGCGATACAGTGTTGTTTACACTCTGCGCGAGTGGCCGAACATTCAAATTCTACGACTGTTGTTACACTAGTGGAGCGCTCACTGTCGTCTCCCCGTCATCGAGTACGTCTCTGTTGGCTCAGTGCCAGCATTACAGACGCTGTCACTGTCCAGGTGCCTAAGTGGTGTGATGGTAGAAACAGCTGAGAACGATCTGTGAACATTAATTAAGATGGTAGCATTAGGTTCGTTAAGCTTTGAGGCTGTAATTGTCACGGTTTCTTTTTTATTGTTTGTGAAGTACTAAATAAAGAAGTTATAATGATTATAACTATCATCATGATGTATATCTCACAGTTATTTCGTTCCGTCTACAAAACTTGAAGGAAACACGACTACAGTGAGATTCGTCGTTACTTTTACCGTTTACCATTACGCGCTTTGTGTCGCACACTGTCGGTCCGCGTGCTAGTTGGCCTCGTGTGTACGTCAGTAACGCGCACTAAACTGTCAGCTGGGTGCAAATCGGGTAAGCGATACAGTCACAACGTCGGCGCTATTTTTAGCTCGATGACATAGTCACCACAACAATAATAACAAGGTGCTTCGCTTTTTGAGAAACGGCGTTATCACAAAGTGATCGTGTCATAATGCACGGGTTGGCGATACGCAGACTACTTCTGTTGTCTATTACTGGATCACCGCGCTCTCTTTTCGTCCGGGTTTCCCAGGTGTAAGCGGTACACGCTGACACAGAACAAAGACAGGAGTGATCACACGCACAAGTGAAACTAGAGACGAGGAAAACAGCAGGTCGCTTGTTAGCCGTGTGGCGGTAATTCGGGTGATCAAAGCGTGTACCGTTAATTAGATTCATGGGACGAGGTTCAGGTAAGTAGTGCGGCTCGGGACTCGCTATAAATGGCTTAGTGCGTATTGACTTGGTCCTACATCACGGGGGGTGAAACAGAATGGACGGGAGTTTTTCCGGTGCTGTGCCGCTCCAAATCATAGCATCGTCAATCAGCGGCTTCCCACGTCACAGCACCGCGGTTATTTTATTTATTTATTTGTTTTCCCCCACATTCGGAACGCCATGACACGGAAAAAACGCTTTGGGTTTTCAGTTGTCGGTTAGAACGATAGAAACTGACCGTTTACCAACCTGAACCAGAAACCGACTTGTACTAATATGTAAGCACAATCTACAGACGTGCATATACTCATGTTTTAAACTAAAGGCTTTGGATGAGAGCAATGTCGTCGTCGGAACATTTGAAGCGGTATAGCACCTGGAAAATGTCGTCCATGTTGATTACCTCCCCTTGGCATATTTACGCAGTTGTTTGTCCTGGGCCCGCATGTACAAGTCGGGGTACAGCCCCGGGTTAGAGTCTAACCTCGAACTAAACTAGCTCTAGGGTTAAATTTTCTGTTGTTTTTGTTTTAAATCAGGAAGCGGGTCCATTCCAGCAAGATGCTTAAGCCGTTATAGAAGGATTTTTGGGTTTTTGTCTTTCTTTCTTCGCTTCCTTTTTTATTTAATTTTGTTTTGGGGTTTCTTTTGGCATAGTCTGGGTTAGACCCGTAGCCGTGAGTAAAATTAACCTCGAGTTTTACATACGGGCCCTGATCACGGTAGTTGGGGGAGGGGGAGGGGAGGGGGAGGGGGGGGGGGGCGAAGGGTCAAGACAAGGCATAGTTCCTTTCTCTTCGATCCTTTTCGGTGCTGTCACGAACGATAATGGCCTTGTTGCCGATTCTCGTTATAGCGCGTGAACATGCGTGAACGTGCGCGATTTTGGACCGAGACAAGGCTTGATAGACTCGGCATGTGGGCTACTCGAGTCACACACGATGCCGCACTACCACTGCGTTGCGATCGGCTGCCAAAATGGCTCGAGAAAATCAGATAAGCTGGAGAAATTCCCAGAGACGGTCTTACCTAATGGTGAGATCGTTCAGTTTGAGCCCTTTTCTTCAAAAGTTTCAAGAAATTTGTGGATAAAAGCGATTCGAAGGCAGAACGCCGACCCGTCTCGGTGGCCTAGCGTGTGCAGCTGCCATTTCGTCGGGAACCGTGACAAGCGGACAAATTCTGTCCCGGTACCTACACTGTTTGAACACAATCGTTATGGAACCAAAAATCAAGAAAGAAAGACTTTCATTTCCAAGCAAAAGTTCAGTTCGCACTGATAAACAGCCAAAGTGCTTGAATAAAAATTAGTAACAAGCCACAAGTCACAGGTCGACTTGACCTTTACACCGCCCGCCTACCTCTCGGTTGAAGCGACTGCCGATTTTCTTCAAGGGCTAGAGTGATAAGCTGCGCTTTTGTGTAGCCACTTAAACGCACGCCCCTGTCTTTCAGATATTTTTTCAGTTCAGGAACTTTCATTGATTTAATTTTATCGCGAACATCTTCGCCGATCGAAACGCTCACGTTGCTCGCCATCGCATGCGTAGCCCACCTCAGGTGGACCGTTCGCGTCTCCGGCGCTGGAGAGCACCCGACTCTTCGTAACCGGCAACAGCGGTATTGGATTACTATACAGCTTGAATATGAAACTGGAGCAGTGCCAGATTGTAAAAAGGCTGACTGTGGGAATGTTGTGTCTGGCTTGTATACGTTGTAGGGAGTTTGCCGAGTGAGTTTCATAATAACGTTTTTTGCTGTACTTTTGTGTTACACACATGTCATGTACTCTGTCACTTTCGGCCAACGCTGAGCATGTCAAGGTAGTACTTGACAGTCACACTACACGTGCTTTGTGTAGGCAAGGAGCGTTAAACTTTCTTTGTGAGGGCCGACTGCATGTGCACTTTTACGGCAGTGGTGTGTGTGTGTGTGTGTGTGTGTGTGTGTGTGTGTGTGTGACCTGCTACTTTGAAAAGGTCACGCGGATTAGTGTGACCATAACTTTTCTGACCTTCGGCGTAGTAGTGACCTTTAGTGAGAGTGTGTGTGGGGGGGGTGGGGTGGAGAGGGGTGTGTGTGTGGGGGGGGGGGACGTGGTTACCGCCTACCTCTTAACTTTTACCCCCCGGGCGGGGCGGCTAACTGGGAGATCAAAGACCGCAATGCGAGGTGGAGAGACCTGCCTAGTCCAGGTACCTGACCCGTTTAACAAAAGGTGTGCGCCATTGGCCACCCGACGTGCGAAACAGCCAGGTCTTTGTGCGCGTGTCGGAGGGGTGACTTGTAGAGAATGCATGGCACGTGTGCTTTATGACGGGAGAAAAATGTTGTACTGTGTCCAGAATGCTTTGGAGGACTTTGAAACAAAAGGTTGGTGAGCGTGTTTGTTACTTCACAAGGTGCCTGTCGTTTCACAGTTTGTTTTTTTTTCTGATGGCGGGTTTTGTTTTGGAGCAAGAGAGGGATTTTATCGGGAATTCCACTTTTTAGTCGCTTGAACTGTTGGCAGTAATCATCGACCTTGTCAGTATTGATGGATTGAACGTTACCTAGACATTCACGGTAATAATAGTAACGTACTTCGGCCCTGTAGCCAGTGTGTAATCTTAGGCGTCATCGGTATAGCCAGAAAATCGATAGCGCGGATGGGTGATCGTTCTTCAGCGAGTGAGTCACAGACCACGTGGCAAAACAGCTGTTGACTCGCGCTCTCGCATACACACATTCCTCAGCTAGAGTGTAATCCCGGTCTGTTTACACTTTTCCACTCGCTCAGTGCACACGTGGTGAAGTCCCCCTGATGACGTCAGCTTGTATGGAGTTGTACGTTCCTTTTTTTCGCGAAACTTTAGGTTTGTGTTGTTGCATACTTGGGGAAATGCCTTCAGTTTGACGGCGGTTTTGTTTTTCAGGAAGTGGTTTTGAGAAGTGCGAATACTGTGCCGTGTCGTGGTGCAGGCAGTGGTAAAACTCATGAGGCAGAGGTTGTTTTGATCGTAGTGATAAACGAGTGTCGTAACCATACTCCAGTTGACAAAACTCTTATAAAACAAGGAAGAACTTCAGTACTGCAGTAATTTTATACGATTTATTTCTTCCTGGGAAATCAGAGAGAGAGAGAGAGGAGGGGGGGGGGGGGGCAGAGCAGCTGTACAAACATGTATTCCCTCTTCCCTCCCCCCCCCCCCGTGTGTGTGTGTGTGTGTCTCTCTCTCTCTCTCTCTCTCTCTCTCTCTCTCTCTGATCAAAGACAGACCAGTATATGAGCCAGAAAGGGCCGAGTTTTGTGGGTTATAAGCTGATTATGCAGCACTGTGAATATACTCTGTGTGTGTGTGTGCGTGTGCGTGTGAGCCAGGGGTGGCAGAGTTCCGATTCAGATCGGATTTCCGATTTGAAATTTCACCTGAATCCAGATTTCCGATTTGGCAGAAAATCGTACGTGTTTTTTTTTGTTTTGTTTTTTTTTTTTGGGGGGGGGGGGAATTCCGATTTGCAGGGTGGCAGATTTCCGATTCAGATCGGATTTCCGATTTCAAATTTCACATAAACCCAGATTTCCGATTTGGCAGAAAAAGAAAATCGTACGTTTTTGGGTGGGAATTCCGATTTGTCGTTAGATGTAACTTTCCCGAGACCGTCTTCGGCGGAGTACAAGTTGCAATGGCCTCCTCTTCAAGTAGAAACACTTTTAACCGCAAAATCGTGAAAAAGAAAGAGGTGGCGCGTGCAGGCGGCTACGTAGTTTGCGGTAGCTAGATTTGCTTGCCGTGTGCCGAGTTTCAAAACCTGCATGGCTCTCGTCCCCCGTCCCCCCCCCCCCCCCCCCCCCCCCCCCCCGCTTGTCAATTTTTTCTGGCTTTCCTTGCATTCCGAGTTGTGGCTTTTCAGATTTGGCAAAACATCTTGAAGATTTGTAGGTCCCGAGTTGCTAGCACCCCTGGTGAGCGTACGTGTTTCACCGTCCGTGCTTCGTCGTTTCGGTCACTCGACGCATGTGTGTCAGTGGTAGATAAAGTAAGATTTCCGTCCCTTGTCACACTCACTGCGGCTCACGCACACACAGGTTGACCTATTCATTTTTCATCCCGCACCACTATACAACAACAGTAGTGGTACATGTAGTAGGATCGGGTGTTGTCAAGCCAGCGGAGATACCAGACATTGTGCACATAGTTTGTCCAGAACAGCTGTTACGAGAGGGGGACAGTGTCCTTCTCTGTCTGTACGACAAAAAACATTGTAAAGCCTGTGTCTTGTTTCGTGCGCGTGCTTTCTGTCACCTGCGTCCTGTACCAAGCGAAGCTTTCTCCAGATGGAGATTTGCGAAATCAGTTTGTGAAATATTTCCGGACTGTTGTTGGAAGGAATTTTATTCCTATTTTCAGCAGAATGTGTCAGCCCGAATGAGGATTGTGGTTAGTCTTCTAGAAATAGAAATACTGAAGGGGGAATTCTGAGACACGTATTGGGGAAACTTTTAGGCTGTGATTATTCCACTGGAAATTATGAAGTATGGAGGAAAATACCGTGTCAGTTGACTTTCAACGGCATGTCACAACAAAACTGTGATTTTACTCTTTGTGAAATAGCGACCTACCTGGACTGAAATACTGCATTTGCTGACACATGCCTGGCAAGACTTGGGACTATGAGTAGACTATATGTACTTGAAATAGCGAAATGACGGGGAATACTGTCAGCGAACACTTGATATTACAAACCCAATCGAGTGACGTCATGGTTGAATTTACCCAACCAGCTGATTTCTATACCGTGTTTAAGATTGCCGGGTTATTTATAAACAGTGACGCCAGTCTTCACAAGTATTGGTGTCAGGATCGCCTCTAGTGTTTCTGTTGGTGTCAGGATCGCCTCTAGTGTTTCTGTTGGTGTCAGGATCGCCTCTAGTGTTTCTGTTGGTGTCAAGATCGCCTCTAGTGTTTCTGTTGGTGTCAAGATCGCCTCTAGTGTTTGTGCACGGTGCTTATGCATAATGGCCGTTACGCGAGCGACGTAGTGTGTAGTTTGCATTGAGTCATCGCGCCAGCTGTGTTGTGGGTGCACAATCATGTTTATATTGTGGTGCTGATCTCGTTTGAGGCACACATCTATACGGTTCGCGCGATGGATACGCATATATAATTATGTATTGTTTTGTGATCAGGTGAGTTTCTCTTTTAGTTGCGCTGTTTCTTTGTTAATATTACAACAGCACTTGATGTTTGTACAATACTAATGGTGGTATTACAACAGCACTTGATGTTTGTATAATACTAATGGTGGTATGACAACAGCACTTGATGTTTGTATAATACTAATGGTGGTATGACAACAGCACTTGATGTTTGTACAATACTAATGGTGGTATGACAACAGCACTTGATGTTTGTACAATACTAATGGTGGTATTACAACAGCACTTGATGTTTGTATAATACTAATGGTGGTATGACAACAGCACTTGATGTTTGTATAATACTAATGGTGGTATGACAACAGCACTTGATGTTTGTATAATACTAATGGTGGTATGACAACAGCACTTGATGTTTGTATAATACTAATGGTGGTATGACAACAGCACTTGATGTTTGTATAATACTAATGGTGGTATGACAACAGCACTTGATGTTTGTATAATACTAATGGTGGTATGACAACAGCACTTGATGTTTGTATAATACTAATGGTGGTATGACAACAGCACTTGATGTTTGTATAATACTAATGGTGGTATGACAACAGCACTTGATGTTTGTATAATACTAATGGTGGTATTACAACAGCACTTGATGTTTGTACAATACTAATGGTGGTATTACAACAGCACTTGATGTTTGTATAATACTAATGGTGGTATTACAACAGCACTTGATGTTTGTATAATACTAATGGTGGTATGACAACAGCACTTGATGTTTGTATAATACTAATGGTGGTATGACAACAGCACTTGATGTTTGTATAATACTAATGGTGGCATTACAACAGCACTTGATGTTTGTATAATACTAATGGTGGTATGACAACAGCACTTGATGTTTGTATAATACTAATGGTGGTATGACAACAGCACTTGATGTTTGTATAATACTAATGGTGGTATGACAACAGCACTTGATGTTTGTATAATACTAATGGTGGTATGACAACAGCACTTGATGTTTGTATAATACTAATGGTGGTATGACAACAGCACTTGATGTTTGTATAATACTAATGGTGGTATGACAACAGCACTTGATGTTTGTACAATACTAATGGTGGTATGACAACAGCACTTGATGTTTGTATAATACTAATGGTGGTATGACAACAGCACTTGATGTTTGTACAATACTAATGGTGGTATGACAACAGCACTTGATGTTTGTACAATACTAATGGTGGTATGACAACAGCACTTGATGTTTGTATAATACTAATGGTGGTATGACAACAGCACTTGATGTTTGTACAATACTAATGGTGGTATTACAACAGCACTTGATGTTTGTACAATACTAATGGTGGCATTACAACAGCACTTGATGTTTGTATAATACTAATGGTGGTATTACAACAGCACTTGATGTTTGTACAATACTAATGGTGGTATGACAACAGCACTTGATGTTTGTATAATACTAATGGTGGTATTACAACAGCACTTGATGTTTGTACAATACTAATGGTGGTATTACAACAGCACTTGATGTTTGTACAATACTAATGGTGGCATTACAACAGCACTTGATGTTTGTATAATACTAATGGTGGTATTACAACAGCACTTGATGTTTGTATAATACTAATGGTGGTATTACAACAGCACTTGATGTTTGTACAATACTAATGGTGGCATATGATTTAGAATACAATGCAGACAAGTTATTAGTATAATACTGTACTAGTAGAAGTACGTGATTTTCAGTACAATGTGTGTGAAATAGAATACACATGTAAGTTTTTTCTGTGGATGTGGTCGTTAGACAGTGCTGTGGTCGTTAGACAGTGCTGTGGTGATAATGGCAGGGGGTGGGTCGAGCAGTTTTGGGACTAAGCCGAGAAATCACGTGCTCCCTTGTCCACAGTGCGCAGGCTGCCTCCGGGCTGAGGTAGATTTTTCAGTGGGGCTAAGTCCATAGCTGTGGGTGTCGTGTGAACCACCTGTGTTTATTCCTTTGTTGGTACCTATTATGGGACCACGTTACTTGAATTAAGTCTGATACAATATGCAGTAGTTTTAAGTGTGTGTGTGCGTGCGTGCGTGCGTGTGTGTGTGTGTGTGTGCGTGTGCGTGCATGCGTGCGGGCGTGCGTGTGTGTGTGTGTGTGAATACACTATGATGGGAGTAGAGGGTTTGGTGTGGGTAGAGTTTTTCGCAATAATGTTACATTCTGGTGTTGCCATACGGATATCGATTGACTGGAAAGGGAGAGTTTATACATTGTGGCAGCTCAACTGCAGGTACAAGTCAAAACGGCTGCGCACTGTACCTCATTACATTGTATTGTCAAACTAGGGAGCCACTCTTGAGGGAGAGAATCGTGCGGGATTTTCTGCTTCTGTTAGCCCACGCTGATACCTCTCTCTCTCTCTCTCTCTCTACAGTACATATTAACGAGTTCGGTTGTCGCCATATGTCTGCAATTGTGAAAACCGCGTAGATAGTGGAAGGCTGTTCAGACCTGCCCGTTGTTAGATCAGGAAGACAAAAACCTGCCTAATCTTCGTCGCTTGAAGAGGTTAGTACATGTGGTTCCGCGACACAAGCGCCCACAGACTTCCTGCTACTTGTACTGTCTGTGTGAGTGAAGTGAGTGTGATGTAACATGTAGCCGGCTCGTCACAATAGTCTGCTGTCATTCTGTAATTCTCTAAGTGTGGGCTGAACACTTCCTCATTGATGCCTACACCAGGAACCCTTGACCTTGAGTGACGGTCGCAAGGGGTCACTTGACATGCTATGCTGAAGTGTACGCTAATTGGATCCAGTAGAGGACTTTGGTACAGTGGAGTTGTGCTGGAGTGGTGAGCTACGCCCCATTTGGTTAAAGGCGCGTTTTCCAGGTTTACGTACGCTTCACAGAAGACACAAGTTGTTTCGGGAACTGTCGCGCTTGCCAGTGCATCTGTATAGGCACGAACTACTTTAGTCAGTTGGAATGATCAGTAGAGTTTTCACTACAATACACTGACGTTTGTGTTTGTGTTTGAACGAAACTTCAAACGGCCGGAAGCTGGTCTCCTGTGCGAGTGATCGCAGCACTTGAGCCAGATTAGCTGATGCCTGCTTTTCACGTGGCATCGAGCCTTCTGTTTTCTGACACTGGTCTGTACGTTGTATGTGTGTACGTGGTGTGACGTGGAACACTACTGAAACACCTCACAACGATCCGTGAGCCGAGAATTGTCGGAATATACGCCTTTAAGCTCCTAGCCGCCCACTTTTCGTCAGGAAATGATAACTGAACCTCCGCCTTAGGGAGCTGTTTACAGGCGTATTATACATGCATGCATAACGCATTTTGGGGTGTTGGTCGTGATCATGTGCGCTGTGCGACGCTAGACTTTGCCCTGCCCGAGGCGCAGTTGCAGGTTTGGTTGTGGGCGCAAGAAGGATACACACTGACATGTCGGATTCCCGAGTATCGCAGTCGCTTTTCACTAGTGATTACGTACCGGTGCTTGTCATTGATCTATCTTGGATTTACGTCTGTGAGAGTTTCTGAATAATTTGTGAATTCCCGTTTTAACGCGAGCTTTGTGTATATTAGTGGTGGAGTCTCCGTTCTTGTCATCTGTGATTGAGAGGTTCGAGAGTGAAGAATCAGTATGCCTTGCCGATCGTGAGTTTGAATCGTTTTTCATTATAGGCGTGCATTATCATATTAAGATTGTTGAACGGTGTGGAAACAGTGTCTCAGGTTTCACTGGCTGGCCTTCTGTCTTCTGATTTTCTTCTTCTTTTGCTGAATCAGTGGCAGTGCTATCTGTTTCTTTCCTTATAAGCTCAGTGTTTGGTATTGATGTTTGTGTAATGTTGCTGTCATTTCCCTCTCTCTCTTTCTCTCTCTCTCTCACACACACACACACACACACACACACACACACACACACACACTCTCTCTCTCTCTCTCTCTCTCTCTCTCTCTCACACACACACACACACACACACACACACACTCTCTCTCTCTCTCTCTCTCCCACACACACACACACACACACACACACACACACACACTCTCTCTCTCTCTCTCTTTCTCTCTCTCACACACACACACACACACACACACACACACACACACACACACACACACACACACACACACACACACACACACACACACACTCTTATTCGCGCACGCGCGCAAACACTAACACACGCGTACTGTTGATAATATGACACGCTGAACTGAATGTGATTGTTGACGTGTGTTTGCAGGTGTGAGGATGAACGTAACCCCCCCCCCCTCTCTCTCTCTCTATTTCTCCGTCTCCCCCCCCCCCCCTCTCTCTCTCTCTCTCTCTGATTATTTATTTTGTCACTGGTGTTCAGTAGAGTTTACAATATGACCCGCTAAATGTGACGGTTGACGTGTGTGTTACAGGTGTGAGGTGTGCAAGATGAACGTACCTCACCGCATCCTGACGCCAGACGAGCCGAACAAAAGCATGGGGAAGACCTTGGAACGAGACGCCAGTGGGGAGGGTTACCTCTTTCCCACTGCCTCGTTCGCTGATGTAAGTTATCATCACTCTGTGTGTGTGTGCGTGTGTGTGTGTGTGTGTGTGTGTTGTTTTTGCTAGGGGTTTTTTTGGGGGGAGTCTTGTTTTTGTTTATGATTTTTCATTTTCATTATGTGCTGTGCAGCAGTATTGCTGTGGTCCTAAAACAGATGGAATGTGTATGTATTTTATAAACAGATGGAATGTGTATGTATTTTCGCCAGCGATACATGCACTCTGAGCTGAAACTGCCCATCCCCGAAGTCATCTGTTTCAGTTGCGTTGCTGGAAAGATGCTAATTGAACCACGACCGTTATCGAAAACTGACTTGTTGAAACAGTCCACCATCAGCTCCGTCACAAGGTCAAAGTCACAACGTTTTACAGCTCCGAGGCCAGACGGAGTTAGACCCCCGTCTGACTGAAGCGTATGCTGTTCACGTTGTAACGAGCGTGGTGGTGGCAGTAACGTTGTGTTTACGGCTCAGGTGCACGGCTGTCTCGAACCCTTTGATGTTGCCCGCTGCACGGTTTGAAGGGGGGCCGTCAACGTTTGCATGGACGTATATGAGGGCATCAGGTGTTCAGATTTGTGGCTGCTGTACCCCCCCCCCCCAAGGAACCCTCCCTTACTCCCACCTTCATCCCACAGCAACAGCAGCCGTCGGCATGATCATGGTACATGTACCTTTAGACCTACATCGCTCCCCCACGTCAAGGACGGCTCCTGTGGTTATGTCTTATCCCTTCTTCCCACCACGCCCCCAACACACACACACACACACACACACACACACACACACACACACACACACACAGAGTGAGAGAGAGAGAGAGAGAAACGAGATTTGAGCATTGAAAGTTCATGATTTGCTGATAAAGTGTAACTGAGACAAGTAAATAAACCGTCAATACAACCAAAAAAGTTTCAACAGGAACAGTCACTGACGCAGATCGTTCTCCGCCCAGAAGTTTTTAGTCCCCTTCAATGTCCAGGATACGCTGAGAGTGTCAGATCACTCCATGGTACAATTGAGAGTGTAGAACAACAGTACCCGTCATCCCTGTTCTTAGAGAGAGAGGGAGGGAGAATAGTAGCGCTGCTGCCGTGGAGTGTCAGCACTACCCAGGTAGTACACTAGATTGTAATGGAGCAATCCAGAGCGTTCCACGCCGTGGAGTGTCAGCACTACCCAGGTAGTACACTAGATTGTAATGGAGCAATCCAGAGCGTTCCACGCCGTGGAGTGTCAGCACTACCCAGGTAGTACACTAGATTGTAATGGAGCAATCCAGAGCGTTCCACGCCGTGGAGCGTCAGCACTACCCAGGTAGTACACTAGATTGTAATGGAGCAATCCAGAGCGTTCCACGCCGTGGAGCGTCAGCACTACCCAGGTAGTACACTAGATTGTAATGGAGCAATCCAGAGCGTTCCACGCCGTGGAGCGTCAGCACTACCCAGGTAGTACACTAGATTGTAATGGAGCAATCCAGAGCGTTCCACGCCGTGGAGCGTCAGCACTACCCAGGTAGTACACTAGATTGTAATGGAGCAATCCAGAGCGTTCCACGCCGTGGAGCGTCAGCACTACCCAGGTAGTACACTAGATTGTAATGGAGCAATCCAGAGCGTTCCACGCCGTGGAGCGTCAGCACTACCCAGGTAGTACACTAGATTGTAATGGAGCAATCCAGAGCGTTCCACGCCGTGGAGCGTCAGCACTACCCAGGTAGTACACTAGATTGTAATGGAGCAATCCAGAGCGTTCCACGCCGTGGAGCGTCAGCACTACCCAGGTAGTACACTAGATTGTAATGGAGCAATCCAGAGCGTTCCACGCCGTGGAGCGTCAGCACTACCCAGGTAGTACACTAGATTGTAATGGAGCAATCCAGAGCGTTCCACGCCGTGGAGCGTCAGCACTACCCAGGTAGTACACTAGATTGTAATGGAGCAATCCAGAGCGTTCCACGCCGTGGAGCGTCAGCACTACCCAGGTAGTACACTAGATTGTAATGGAGCAATCCAGAGCGTTCCACGCCGTGGAGCGTCAGCACTACCCAGGTAGTACACTAGATTGTAATGGAGCAATCCAGAGCGTTCCACGCCGTGGAGCGTCAGCACTACCCAGGTAGTACACTAGATTGTAATGGAGCAATCCAGAGCGTTCCACGCCGTGGAGCGTCAGCACTACCCAGGTAGTACACTAGATTGTAATGGAGCAATCCAGAGCGTTCCACGCCGTGGAGCGTCAGCACTACCCAGGTAGTACACTAGATTGTAATGGAGCAATCCAGAGCGTTCCACGCCGTGGAGCGTCAGCACTACCCAGGTAGTACACTAGATTGTAATGGAGCAATCCAGAGCGTTCCACGCCGTGGAGCGTCAGCACTACCCAGGTAGTACACTAGATTGTAATGGAGCAATCCAGAGCGTTCCACGCCGTGGAGCGTCAGCACTACCCAGGTAGTATCAGCACTACCCAGGTAGTACACTAGATTGTAATGGAACAATTTAGAGCGTTCCACGCCGTGGAGTGTCAGCACTACCCAGGTAGTATCAGCACTACCCAGGTAGTACACTAGATTGTAATGGAACAATTTAGAGCGTTCCACGCCAGCTGTTTCTCACTTTTTTCGTGTTTGCTTTTCCTCTCTTTGCCCCCGTTCAGTGGTCGGTGCCGTAGCGTAAAACCTCTACACTCATTCTGACTCTGACTCTGAGCTCCGTGTCTACCGTTTCCTGTTTTTCTTGGGCCAGTTTTGGTGTCTGTTTCCCGCTCTTGGCATACTTCTAGGTTGGCTCTACCGTCCCTCTTTCTCACTTCCTCCGCACTTTAGGCCTTTGACCCCCCCACCCCACCCCCTCCCCTCCCCCACCCTCCGTGCGTTAGCCATTCAGATGCTATTTGACATGACTTCGGCCGCTGAAACGAAAGACGTGTGGGTGGGTGGGTGAATGGGTGTTTGGCAGTTTAACGTCCTTCTCCACCACGTAAAGGGTGATATCAAAGACGGGGCAACGAGAAAAAGGCCAGCACAAATAACTGGCCACAGTCGGGATTCGAACTCACGACCCGAGCAATATAGTGAGATTTAGTAGGATTTCGTACGGAGGACTTCGTTGAGCAGCATAACCCATTTGCATGTAATTAGGCACGTTTCGGGTGCCACTAGCCAATTGCAGCGTGTTAGCAGCTCGCGGCCTCTGCCGTGTGAGCCTAATTTACATGTAAGTGGGTTACGCTGCTCAGCGAAGTCCTGTTTACGAAGTCCTACTAAATCTCACTACTGATAATCATCCACCGCTCTACCATTTGGCTGTCCCGGTGTACCAGGCCAGAATCTACCCCGTCCAGAATCTACCCCGCAGGAACTGGCCTAGGCCCAAATCTACCCGGGTAGAAACTGGACTAGGCCAGAAGCTATACCGGGTTTAAACTGGCCTGGGCCAGTTCCTATCCCCCTGGCCCAGAATCTACCCCCTCCTGTTCTAGGCCAGTTTCTCTCTCCCTGGCCCCGAATGAAATAACACTTTGAAATAATAGTACTGTCTCCAAAAATGGTTCATGTAAGTTTTGTTCATGCTAGTACAAGAGCATGTAAGTGAATATTTACTTTGTCAAAATGATGTGTTAATGTACGCGTGCGCGCGCACACACACACACACACACACACACACACACACACACACACACACACTGACACACCGGCACACACACACACACACACACACACACACACACACACACACACACACACAAGACTGAGATAGATAGAGATGTTAATTAAAATTAATTTTAATGCAAACAGTATAACATCAGACTCAGAGCAATCTGCATAAAAAATTGAGTAGCTTGAGTTGCAGATGAAAGCACATGTTAACTGCACCGAGACGATAAATATTCGCCATGGTCTTATCACGACCAAAATGGCCGCCTGTTGTTAGATTGTCATGACACGCCTGAAGAATGGCATTGACACGGCTTTTTTGTGTCACCTCTTTTTCGGTTTTGCTGTGCACCAGCATCGCCGACTTCAGTTTGTAGCTGGCCGCAAATTGTCGGAAGTTGGACTTTGCGACAGTGCGTTTCCTTTCGTCCGACATACTGTAGATATACGCTGGATATTTCTTTTCGGCCGAGGAAAGAAAATGCACAACTTCTCTGTACTTCTGGTCGTCCATGATTGCAGTGATTCAGAATGACAAACTACTTGAAATTTTTCCAATCTATGCCCCAGGGTTTGTGCGTGCGCTCAGTACAACCAGTTCGACTCAGTAGTAGTCGCTGTAGCAACTGGTGTAGTGAAATTGTGAATTTAGCTCAGTACAACGAATTCGAATTCAGCTCAGACCAGGGGGTAGATTCGGGGCCAGGGGGGTAGAAACTGGCCTAGGCCAAAAACTACCCGGGTTTAAACTGGCCTAGTCCAGTTTCTACCCGGGTAGATTCGGGGCCAGGGGTAGATTCTGGCCTGTTACACCGGCTCCCCACACAGCACGTGCATATGATGCGGAATGCAGATCTCACTACTGATAATCATCCACCGCTCTACCGGCTCCCCACAAAAGACGTGCATATGATGCGGAATGCAGATCTCACTACTGATAATCATCCACCGCTCTACCGGCTCCCCACAAAAGACGTGCATATGATGCGGAATGCAGATCTCACTACTGATAATCATCCACCGCTCTACCGGCTCCCCACAAAAGACGTGCATATGATGCGGAATGCAGATCTCACTACTGATAATCATCCACCGCTCTACCATTTGGCTGTCCCGGCTCCCCACAAAAGACGTGCATATGATGCGGAATGCAGATAAATGATTGAAACAGGCTAATTCTATCTTTGCTAAGCCACTTTAGGTCTTGGAACAGTTTGGCTCGTGAGTGCGCCTCAGTTAGTGTATGCTGGAACTACTCTATCTTGACGATACGTGCAGCTCGTAATGTGATACAGTGTTGTTTACTCTCCAAATTCTCTCCGACTGTTCTTACACTCGGGTGAAGGGTTTAACATAAAGGTAATCAGAGCTTAGCTTTGTGTGCGTTCCGAACGAAACGTAGCGTAAGGTAAGCAGACTGGCAATGAAGTAATGTTATTAGGACACTGACATGAGTTGTGGTGAGGCGTGGTCCACATCACATACACACAGCTGCACCAGTCCGCCTGCTGTACTCAGCCTCACCAGCCCAAGGCCAACACAGGCTACAGAGTTTACCAAAGTGTGGGTGGTGGAGTTTTGGCAAAAGGCTTTGCACCTATACAGCCTCTCTCTCTCTCTCTCTCCTCCTCCTCCCCCCCCCCCACCCCAAGTCTCTCCGCTTCCTCAAGACAGTGAACGCCAGGGTTGCTGCTGCTGGTACCAATGTAGTGATGTTTGAACTTTGGCTATCGTTGGCACAGTGCCTGCTTTTCGGCAAGGTGCCGTATTCCAGGTGAGTTGCTCCCCTCTTGAGGTACCTGCCTGCCAGGTTTCTTACCTGTAGACCAGGCAACCATTTCAAGGAAGTCGGGTCAGTTGCTTGGCGAGGCAGAAACGTTTGATAGTTCCGTTGAGGTGCAGGGGTATCTGAAGGTCTGGAACTGAAGTTTCAGAGTCTCAGTGCTTGCATGTACTTGAGGGTAGTGCTGGAATCAGAGAGAGAGAGAATCAGATTGATAGATTCGACATGGGGGGGGGGGGGGGGGGGGCTGCGCCTAGAAACTGTAGGAGTCTTCATTTCAGTTACATGTTCTCTTATCGTGGCCTAGCACACAGTGAGATGCGCTCCACAGTTCACAAGACAGAAGCTACTGATAGTGCAGTAACAGGCAATGAGCCGAAAGAAATTACGTCATCTCTTCCAGAGGCCAGAGATTGAGTTGCAGCTTATACCCTTCCTAGCAGGTTGCAGATCAGCGTAACAGGTAGTCTGTGGCGCCAGCAGTCTCGCCCCAAGATGGAGCTGACTGGTCATTTTGGCAGAGTGTAGCGGGACAGGCAGACCTTTCTAGGAGCCCGTATAGTGCCAAGGGAGACAAACTGCCGTATACAAGTGTGTGCGGCTGTTTGCCAAATGAATGACACGTTCCTTGTGGCCATGTCGTAACATAAACGGACTTTGCGGCTTCTAATAGTAGGGAAATATGACTTGCTTTGGCCTAACGCTTCTATGCCTGTACTACACGTCGCTACCACACAGTCGTTAAAAATACCCACCAATCAGCGCTGTCTAGTTGCTGTTCAGTTCAGTCCGCAACTACTAGAAATAACGCCGTCTACTTCTATGTACCTAGAACGACATACACGCCAGCCCGAGTCATCACAATGGTGTCAAATGCAGTATTGTGTCCCATGTGACTGACTTTGACGCACGGATTAAGTGTATTCGGTGAGAAATTTTCTGCAGCGTTGTTGTGTAGCCGACAAACGTAGTGCGGTTTGAAAGTGTCAGTCAATAGGACAGGCATACAGCAGTGTGTGGCCGGAAAACGTTTCATCCAGTACGCTGAGTCTGTGTATCAGAATCAGTCACTTGAGTCACTACTCACAGTATAGCATCTGAGACTGTTGTCGTGACTCTGGTCGGCGTATAAGATGTTCTAGAAGCGTACCGCGTACTGAGCAGATGACGTTTTTTGGTTGCGGACTGAGGACCAGCTAGACGGTGTTGATTGGTTGCTATTTTTATCAGCTTTTTCGAGTCCCAGTCTGTTCGAAAATGAACCGTAGGCTCTAAGAAAGTCAGTCGTATTTCTCAAGTATTAGAAGCACAAAGTCAGGATAACGGTCCTAGGGGCCAAATGAAACATCCTTCTGTCTGGTAAACAACCTCAGAAATTGGAAAGCGGCAGTTTTCCATCTCAACGACGTTAGGAACATGGAGGTTTTAACCACTGGGCCAAATCCCCAATCCTCCTATGACAGGTTGCCGGGTGGAAAACCCTACCTGTACAACAGGTAGTGCCAGCGGCTTGAGAAAGACAGAAACAGGTGTGCGGAGTGCGGAGCCTGCTGTCCGGCCATTCATCATGCCCCGCTTTCATTCATGGCTTTGGCTCCACTAAAAGGCGCCCCCCCCCCCTCCTCTCTCTCTCTCTCTCTCTCTCTCACACACACACACACACTAACAACCAGAAGGGAGTGAGGTATGCATGTAGCACTGCCGTGATAAGTGATTATTAGTCGGCCAGCGGCCACTTCGCTGACGTCTTAATTGGTTCTTTTTCCGGCCAGAGGGTGTTGACGTGGTGCCAGGAAAAGATTTGTGTTGTAGTGTATTTGTTACTGAAAAGGAGGAAGGAAGGAAGAGGGCGGTGAGATGATACTGAGTTCTCCATTTCTAACCAGTGGTTTGAAGCTCGGCTGGGGTGGGGGGGGGGGGGACAATGCAGTTAGAGGGGGTGGGGAAGGGAATGGTTCAGCCGGAATGCCATCTCTTCTGTAATGAGTTCTGTAAGATTTTAGCCATTTTGCTTCTCTCTCTCTCTCTCTCTCTCTCTCTCTCTCTCTCTGTGCAACACATGGTTTTGTTTGATGAAAAATGACTGTATGTCCACCCTCTCTCAGTAATGAACATGTGATGATGAAACACAGTGGGCAGCCAATGTTCCCTACCTTGAATAGCTATTGCCTTCTGTAGAGATATGTTTGATGGTAGGGCCGTCAGAACCATAATGTGTAATAAAGCGCGTGATCAATGGACTGTGGAGGTCATTACTAGTATCCTACCAGTAATAGCTATTGCCTTCTGTAGAGACATGTTTGATGGTAGGGCCGTCAGAACCATAATGTGTAATAAAGCGTGTGATCAGTGGACTGTGGAGGTCATTACTAGTATCCTACCAGTAATAGCTATTGCCTTCTGTAGAGACATGTTTGATGGTAGGGCCGTCAGAACCATAATGTGTAATAAAGCGTGTGATCAGTGGACTGTGGAGGTAATTACTAGTATCCTACCAGTAATAGCTATTGCCTTCTGTAGAGACATGTTTGATGGTAGGGCCGTCAGAACCATAATGTGTAATAAAGCGTGTGATCAGTGGACTGTGGAGGTCATTACTAGTATCCTACCAGTAATAGCTATTGCCTTCTGTAGAGACATGTTTGATGGTAGGGCCGTCAGAACCATAATGTGTAATAAAGCGCGTGATCAGTGGACTGTGGAGGTCATTACTAGTATCCTACCAGTAATAGCTATTGCCTTCTGTAGAGACATGTTTGATGGTAGGGCCGTCAGAACCATAATGTGTAATAAAGCGCGTGATCAGTGGACTGTGGAGGTCATTACTAGTATCCTACCAGTAACCGCATCCTATTGGGAGCATCTTAGATCCCCAAACTGTAACCAGTCATTGTACTTGACTATCAGCTGTGCAGACAGGTTTTCCTGTAGCATCGTCAGAACCATAATGCATAATAAGGTAGTTTGATGAGGGGAGCCAAAGTCTTTGGGGGTATCAAACCTGCAGCCACTTAAATCCCCACGTGATAACCAGACATTATATACATGGCACAACACGGGCCCGTGCTTCGTTAGCGCCACTCCGCCACATGGCAGAGGAATGATAAACGCTCATCATTTTTCCCCCCCCGTCTCGCCTTTTTAATGTACCGCCCGTACCACCAGCCACTCTTGTGCCCAACCCCCTCTTTTAGGCTTTCACTTTCTGCTCCTGGGGCCTCATGCATGAAAAGAGACTAGGCTAGTCAGGGACTTAGCTCTAGTCTCAGGATTAGTGCGTCGGGACTATCTTCAGCGTCTGTAACTTTACATAATGTACATGTGAAATACATGTAGACCACTGTCTGCCCCTTGGGCCTGATGCACAAAAAGAGATTACTCGGTATGCTTGTCTCAGACTTAGCTCTAGTCTTGGACTTGTTAGATGTGGACTGTCATCAGCGTATGTAACTGGTTACATATGTACATGTGAATACATGAAGTCCACTTTCTGCCCGGTGGTGCATGATGTACAAAAAGAGATTAGAATTGTCTAAGACTTACCTCTAACCTTCAGCTTTGACTATCATCAGCCTATATTACCGTGTACTAGCTGAAATATGTGAAACTTGCCTCAGTCTTGATTCATGCATCTCAAACTAATCTTTTAGTCTTAGCTTAGTCAACCTAGTCTTGCACCTTAGTTTCTCACCATGCATGAGGCCCCAGGTATCTTCAAGGGGGAAGCGCATTTTAGAACCTGATACAGAAGAGTAATGGTTCTTGATTTTGGTGCTGGCACAAAGGTAGGATGATGGCCATTATCTCCCTTCGCTATCAGCGTGGTTAAAAAAAGGGGAGGTAACTGGATGTATTTTCGGATCATGAATGGAGTGGTTTTGATGCCATCGAGAATTACGCAGGAGAAGCGGCCGCCGCGGCGGAAATAGTCACTCGGCCTCGCAAGCCAAACCTGTCAAAAGTTTTAGCAGAAATGACAAGTGTTGTAGGATGGTTGCCAAGATTGAGAAAAATATCCAAAACAGTTTACACATATTGCCTAGTTTTCGCTGCAGTGTATAAGTTTGGGTGGGGATAACAAAGAGTCGATCTCTTGCACTTTGCTTACAGACTAATGGGGAGCCGGAGGGCCAAATCTGCTGCTAATGTAGTTCAAGTGCCTAGGTGATGTGAGATTTTGCACAATGGAAAATGTTGCTCATGTTTGTGGTATGTTAAACTTTTGTAACTGTTCATCAGATACATGTATAAGTTTAAAAAAATAAAAAAATAAAAAATGCAGAAGAACATAAGAAATTGTTGAACACATGCCCAAAGTTTCAGCCAATGGCCTTAGGTTTATGTGTGTGTGTTTTAACACAAAATGCTGGAGGCGTCATTTACATCATTTATTTGAGATTAGCATCATCACGTCTGGTCTCAGATGTTAGTTTCTTTATTCTTCCGTTGCAACAGACGATTTCAGTCCATATTGCACTGCTTGGGGCGTTCTCATCTGCAAGTCTGAATAAATGAATGATATGTTTTTACATTCCTCAGAACTGTGCATGCCCCTGAGTCAGAACTGTGCATGCCCCTGAGTCTCGTTGTCCTGATTCTATTGTTATTCTTCTGTTGCAATGGGCGATTTCAATCCTGATTGCATGAAGGGGCCATTTTTGTCTGCAGTTCAGAATACATGAATGATACTTGTACATTGCCCTCGAGTCTCAATTTCCTGTCCACTTCATGATGTTAGTATCACAGGATGTTGGCTGAAGGAGAGATGGTATGGTTTAATGTGTTCGTTCCCTGTACATTGTATGTGTATCAGCTAAATACAGTGCCGACGCTGTAGGGTGTGTTAGTGTATCCCTGTACTATGGTTTGGGTAGGGCTTGCATGGAGGTCGGGAAACGGCGTAGATGCCCATCAAATCTAGAGCGTTTTGCCCCTTTTTTCAGATGGTGGTACAGGTACAGACTGACTGCGTTTTTGCTGACATTATCCAGCTTTCAGTTATCTGATACATGTACATGTATGTATGTAATGTAATGTAATGTATGTATGTAATGTAAGTACAGTAGAACCTCTTTTGGGTGATCATTCCTTTGAGAGACCACCTGCCTGTGCAGACCAATGTTAAAATGATACTGGGTTGCACTTCTTCACTGTCTGAAGCTTCTTTTGGGTGGCCACCTCTCTTTTAAGACCACTCTTATCTGACCAACGGGGTGGTCGCCCAAAAGAAGTTGTACTGTAATATAATGTAATGTAATGTAATGTATGTATGTATGTATGTATGTATGTAATGTAATGTATGTATGTATGTAATGTAATGTAATGTAATGTATGTATGTTATGTAATATAATGTAATGTAATGTAATGTAATGTAATGTATGTATGTATGTAATGTAATGTATGTATGTAATGTAATGTAATGTAATGTAATGTAATGTAATGTATGTATGTATGTAATGTAATGTATGTATGTAATGTAATGTAATGTATGTAATGTTATGTTATGTTATGTTATGTTATGTTATGTTATGTTATGTTATGTAATGTAATGTAATGTAATGTAATGTAATGTTATGTTATGTTATGTGATGTGATGTGATGTGATGTGATGTGATGTGATGTGATGTGATGTGATGTGATGTGATGTGATGTGATGTGATGTGATGTGATGTGATGTGATGTGATGTGATGTGATGTGATGTATGCCCCCTACCTGTACCTGCATTTCTCCTTTGACACTTTGATACATGTACATGCGTTTTGTCTGTGGATCCCAACTTGGACAGTGCTTCTTCAAAACTGTTTGTTGCAGAGCAAGAAATATTGCTCCATGCTACATCTTAAGTCTTACTTTACATTCAAAACATGTTTTCAGTTCCTATCTACCACATTGCTCCAGTTGCTCTGTTCATTCAGTTCAAGACAGTGTATTACTCCATGCTACATCTTAAGTCTTACTTTACATTCAAAACATGTTTTCAGTTCCTATCTACCACATTGCTCCAGTTGCTCTGTTCATTCAGTTCAAGACAGTGTATTGCTCCATGCTACATCTTAAGTCTTACTTTACATTCAAAACATGTTTTCAGTTCCTATCTACCACATTGCTCCAGTTGCTCTGTTCATTCAGTTCAAGACAGTGTATTACTCCATGCTACATCTTAAGTCTTACTTTACATTCAAAACATGTTTTCAGTTCCTATCTACCACATTGCTCCAGTTGCTCTGTTCATTCAGTTCAAGACAGTGTATTGCTCCATGCTACATCTTAAGTCTTACTTTACATTCAAAACATGTTTTCAGTTCATATCTACCACATTGCTCCAGTTGCTCTGTTCATTCAGTTCAAGACAGTGTGTTGGAAAACGCCCACATGTGCTCCACCCCATTTCTCAGTAGTCTCCCCAGTGCCGTTCGGTTGTGAGTTCAAATCCTGGCTGGGGCCAAAGATTTGTGCTAGCCTTTTTCTCGTTGCCCCGTCTTTGATATCACCCTTAGGTGGTGGAAAAGGACGTTAAACTCCCAAACACCCCCACCCCACCCCGCCCCTCCCCAGTGCGGTCTTGGAGACTGTTCAATGTTGGTTTGGTTCAAACGAGCCCTGTCATGCCCTTGAAGGTTCGAACATCGACCGCTGCCTCTGCACACATCTGCTCCAACTGAACTGTGAAGGCGACTGAGCGAAATAGGATAGCAGTACCAGTATAGTATTTATTGAATGATCATCAGTTTGACACCTCATTCATAGCGCATGTTTTCTGCTTGTTTACAGGGCACCAGCCAAGGGAGCCAGGACTCGCTGGACAAGCGATCCAGTCTGCCACGCATGAAGAGCTACGATGCTGTGGTTTTCGATGTGCTCAGGGTCTCTCCTGAAGACTTTGCTGTGAGTCTTGACCGTTAATTCACCATAACCTGAAAACACACACTGTCTGTATTGTCAACGCAAGGGTTTAGACAAATTGGACATTAATTTTGTTTGTACAGATGGCCGCTTTACACGCATGGGTTTAGACAAATTGGACATTAATTTTGTTTGTACAGATGGCCGCTTTACACGCAAGGGTTTAGACAAATTGGACATTAATTTTGTTTGTACAGATGGCCGCTTTACACTGTTACAGTTTGTGTGTGTGTGTGTGTGGGGGGGGGGGATGATGATGATTATGAAACGTAAATTAGGATAATATTTGTAGGCATCTTTGCCTGTGTTACAAGTAGTCCTCACTACATTCTGTAATAAAGAAAGAGAGAGAGAGAGAGATTGGGGCAGAGGGCCACTTCAGACAACTAGGTGGTTGCTGCAGCTGAATTGAGACCAGTTCTGTTATCACTGTGTATTATAATTATTATTTTGTATTTCAGAGCCAGATTACATTGATGGATCTCCCTGTTTTCAAGTCCATACAACCAGATGTAAGTACAAGCAACATTCATTTCTACATCTTGAATTAACGTGCTGCACAGAGCATCCAACACCAAACCACCTCCACTCCCACTCCCGCGACCCACCACACCCCTTCCTTCCCTTCTTGTGAATGGGATATGTAACTTCCGATACTGTGAATGAAAGCTAGCAAATAGTGAGAGGTAGTGGGTGTGGGGTTAGAGGTTGGCGGTGGGTGTGTGGTAGTGTCACTGGTTATATAATTATATACATGTATGGGGAAGTAGTTGGAGGGAGACCCAAGGAGACGTGGCGGCGGACAGTGGACAGGGAGCTGAAGGAAAACAAACTGACCTGGGGGACGCTGGTGATGACAGATCAGAACAGACCAGAGTGGCGATCTTTGGTGTTGGCCTTATGTGCCAGAGGGTACAAAGAGGATAAGTAAGTTTGAAGGGGGGGGGGGGGGTGGTGTATGCATATAAGATTTAGGCAGGACACTGTACAACCTGTAAATACCATATAATTATAAGATATAGGCAGGACACTGTACAACCTGTAAATACCATATAAGATTTAGGCAGGACACTGTACAACCTGTAAATACCATATAAGATATAGGCAGGACACTGTACAACCTGTAAATACCATATAAGATATAGGCAGGACACTGTACAACCTGTAAATACCATCACTCCCAGGCAGGCTTGTCTCATATCTTATCAATATAAAAACCATGTCTGATGTAACAGACAGGTACAACAGTACTTTTTGTATCATATAGCATGTAGTATAGCTGGGTATGAAACAGATGGGAAATTAGCCTTTAGCACACGGTGTGGAAAGAGGGGGGGGGCAGCCACATAGGAAGTAAACACGTTCTCCCAAAGCTCGAGTGCCAGCCCCCAAGCCTTCTGCCTTCCCCCAAACCAAAAATAGCCTGCAAGCTTGGCAGGAAGTCAAGTTGAAGATTACATTTTTCCCCCTGTGCCTGCTTATTATGCCATATTTTCTGATAATGGCAAGTTTTGGGATCTCGGCATAGTTTTGTGTGTCTCGTCTTTTGGTGAACCTTTTTACTTTTGTGGGTGGAATTACTGGCGGCATGGGCCGAAGGATTAGATTTTTGTTTAGGCCCAGGACTCCTACACACTTCCGGTTTTGTTTAGACAGAGAAAAAGAGCTCTCGTTCTCTCATTCTCTCTCTCTCTCTCTCAAATTCTCCCCCTTTCTCTTTCTGTCTCTCTTTGTTTCTTTGTCTCTCTCTCTGTGCCCCCCCCCCCCCTTCAAGCAAACTTATTATCTCAGGTATGAGAAAGATGTGTAGATGATAGGGTAGCCTCCCGTTTTCATGTATCTTCTGGAAAGGTATGCATTTTTGTCAACATTGTTGTGGATCAGTTTCAGTTTTACTGCTTTGTAAACAGGAAGACTGTGTGTGAAAGAAAGGTGGGGGTGGGGGGTGGGGGGGGGGGGAGCAACCCTGTTCTCTGCCTACCAGAAAAATCATCTTAGTGTACGTCGCTCATTGTAGTGATATTGATGTCAGAGTACATGTTGAATCTATGTTCTGCTTTATTTTGTAACCTGAAATTGTGAAACACCGCAAGCGTTGAGTTGTGCCGTCACATTTTTTGCAGTTGAATTAAGAATTTTGGCATTTCGTTTCAGGAACTTACCTCCTGTGCATGGACGACCAAAGAGAAATTGATAAAGGCTCCAAACGTCGTCGCTTTCACCCGCAGGTTCAATCATGTGAGTAAAAGCGTCCGTCCTTGGCTGCCTGTGGTTTCTGTGCTGGGTTGATAGTTTTTGCAAATTTTAATGAACAGCTTTTATGGATTGTCATCATCCGAGTCAGTTTTGTCAAATGGAAGACTGCACACAAGTTTATAGAGTAATTGCTCTCTCTTGTGAACTTTAAATTTTGGGTCACTTGTGTAAATAATAATAATAATAACGGATATTTTTATGGCGCCTTATCTCGTACGGAGCTCTAGGCGCCTAACAATGAGTCTATGTAACAATCATCCATCGTCAGTCTCTGTGTTTGTGGGAGGGTGTAACTTTGTTTTTCTTTGCAGGTAAACTTTTGGGTGCAGAGAGAAATCTTAAACTGTCAGACCTTGAAAACAAGAGCTGATGTTTTGTCACACTTCATTAAGATCGCCAAGGTAAGAAGAGACAAGCATGAGTGAATATTGATTAAAACGTTACAAGTCAGTGTACATGTACCTTTTCACATAACATTGTGAATGAAACCATTATATTTCTGGTTGCAAAATGTGCAGTTTTGCAGTGTCAGATGTTTTCTTCTGTTGGACATTATCTGCTAAATTGTGTTCAGTTGTTTGTTGCTTTGATTTTTTTTTTTTTAAGATAACTTTTTGTTCAAAAGTATATTGCTTCTGTCGGCCAGTATTTGTTGAAATGCCAATATTCAGCCGTTGTCCTTGTGTCGATGCTTGCAGAAACTTTTGGATTTGAACAATCTTCATGCTGTGATGGCTGTCATTTCGGCACTACAGAGTGCAGCCATTTTCCGATTATCAGGGACATGGATGGTGAGTTTGAGTTTTTGTTTTCCTACCGTCATTTTGGGGAGGGGTGGGGTGAGGTGTGGTTGGCGGCGGTGATGTCACATGTTTAGCTGTCATGTTGAAGTGGGTTGTCATTTTTATGAATGATGTGTAATTCTTTACTGCAACAGCTCCTGCACATTTCTCTGTCTGCCTCTGCCTGCCTGCCTACCTGTCTGTCTGTCTGTCATGAAATGGGGATAACTGAACTCGTAGAGCATTCGGCTGTCAATGCTGTCACCTTTATGTGGTAGAGAAGGACGTTAACCGCCTAATCTAAATCAGCCATCCAACCAACCAACTCCCTGTCTGTTTATCTCGTCACATTTTATTCCCGAGGTCTGCTTCTTGTTACAACACACACATCCCTGTTTACTTACATTTCTCGCCACACATACAACTATACAGTGTGTAATACAGTGCCTAAGTGCATTCCTCCATTCCCTGTCTTGTTACAACACACACATCCCTGTTTACTTACATTTCTCGCCACACATACAACTATACTGTGTGGTATACAGTGCCTAAGTGCATTCCTCCATTCCCTGTCTTCTTCCTCCTACCATGGAAAGGGTTAACAATAACTTTCCCCTGCAATGACCAAGTGGATTCTGGGATACTGGCCTTACGCCTCCACACTCAGGCAGGTCTGATTAGGAAAGAGGATAGCAGTGGGATGACTGAAGGAAAGGAGAGGGCAGGGGTGGAGAGATTAGGGTGGGAGGACGGAGGGGGAGGGGGTACATCCGCTCACCTGTACTTACCCGCGCCGGCTGATCAGGTCCAGGTAGGCAGGAAACGGACGATGATTGGCACCGTGCCAGTTTCAGGCGCCTTCGCTGTACCTTGGCTTGGGTGCCATTCATTCAGTGGTCTGTGCAGGCAGTTTGCTTCCATGGATTCGGGCAGCTAGCGTTGAGCCCTACCATCCTCAGTGTGTCCGCGCGTGCGCGCATATGCTTGTGTGTGTCCGTGTGTTCTGCGTATTTTGTGATTCAGTCAGACTCTGGTTTCATTCTCTTTTGAATGTTTCACAACCACTCAACATACATCATAGTTCTTGCAGAATTTTCAGTTCAGCTTGCAGGGGTGAAGAAAACCAAAATATAAAGTTTAATACATTTAAGTTTCATAAATTGGAGATCTGAAGTGGGGTGGGGGGAGGGGGGGGGTCAGTTCTACCGCCATTACTTTTATAATTATGAGCTAAACGCCATGTGTTTGATGAGCGCTTACGTGAAGTAGAGTCCCGCCCGTGTCCGTCCATAAATGCTGGGGACAGAGTAAGGGGGGTGGGGGGGGGGGGATTGGTTTTAGAAAAAGCCTTTCCTGTGTGTGCACCTGTTTATCAGTTCCTTTTCGAGGGACATGGTGCTTGGCTTCCACACGGGCTCCTCCATCACAATTAGACACTATCCTTACATACACCGACCATCACAGTTAGACACTATCCTTACATACACCGACCATCACAATTAGACACTATCCTTACATACACCGACCACCACAATTAGACACTATCCTTACATACACCGACCATCAGGGTATGCCGGGGGCCGGGCAAAGGCTCCTCTCTTACAAACTCGCACCATGTCACCCTCTTTTGGAGTGGGGGGGGGGGGGAGTCTTACATACGTACAGCTTTTCTTGAGAAGGGGGGTGGGGGCTGACAAATGTTCAGGCTATTTTGATAAGCGTGGGGGGGGGGGGGATGTTAACAAACTTACAGACGTGTGGGGTGGAGAGTTAGTGTGATGTAAGGCTCTGACAAAGCTTTTTTTTTTTATCCCTGGTGATTTGGGGGGGGGGGGGGGGGGGTACAAACTTTCAGGCGCTTTTTCGGTTAAGGGTGTGTTTGCTGGGAGGGGATTTGAGGGAAGTGGGAACCAGTTATTTTAATTGGATGATTTGATGAAAAGACTGTTGCTGTAGAGGGAACATGGTATGAGGGTTATGTTGCTGTAGAGGGAACATGGTATGAGGGTTATGTTGCTGTAGAGGGAACATGGTATGAGGGTTATGTTGCTGTAGAGGGAACATGGTATGAGGGTTATGTTGCTGTAGAGGGAACATGGTATGAGGGTTATGGGAAAGAGGGCGCCCTCCTGGTGGGGAACTGGGGCAGTGGTTTGGGAAGGTGCTATATCATGTTGCCTCAGGAAATAACTTGCAAAGAACACTTCAGCTCGCTCTCTCTCTCTCTCTCTCTCTCTCTCTCTCATATGCACACCCTAAGGTTGTGTAAATTTATGTTCCTAAATGTATTACCAGCCAGCAGTATTATTTATAAATTGATTTTGATAGTTCATGTCAAAAAGAAAAAGAAGAGATGAATTTGAGGTTTGCTCTGTGAGTTTTTACAAGGTGTGTCACTGAGTTTTGTCATTTCATCTTATTACGGGTGCAATTTTTTTTCTTCCTCTTTTTCAGATGTTGTCCAAGAAGGACAAGCTGATGTACGAGAAGATGGCGGACATGTTTTCCGAGTGCAATAACAGGCAGAAGTTGCGAGACGTCATGGAGCACGTCAAGCTGCCCTGTATTCCCTACCTTGGTGAGTAATGTTCTTGTATTAAAGGTGCTATTGCTGCTTGTGATTGTGCCTGTGCTCTCATGCTGGTCTATCTTAGGGATTAATCGAGCTCTGAATGCAACACACTGATGTTTGATGGCTGTGAGATCGAGGAAACCTTAGTTTTGGTAAACCGTGTCCGCCATGTTTGTCTCGTTGGCTGGTCAGACTTGCATTGTTCTTGGGACTGTTCCAGTGTTATGGGAGATGAGTTCAGGGGGGGGGGGGGGGGGGGGGGGGAGTGTATGTCTGTGGTTGTGTTCTGTAGTGAGGTTGAAGTTACAGGATTTTCAACTACTTAGCCAGAGATGCACATAATGAAAATTGTGTCCTCAAGGCGCTTAACTTTTAATTGTGAAATTGCCTGTTACTCTCTTCTTTTACAAGAGGAAAGTATGGTTTAATGTTTTGTGTGCGTGGGTGGGTGTGTTCTGTACTGAAGCTGAAGCTAGAGGATTTTAAACTTAGACAGCCAGAAATGCATGTTAGAAAAATTGTTTTTCGGAAGCCCAGAGCTTTGTGGTCGCAAAGTGCCTTTTGATTTTGTTACGAGATCAAGAGGAGAGGGTGGTTTCAGTTTGTTTGTGTGTGTTCAGGTAGTGAGGCTGAAGTTAGAGGATTTTAAACTTTCACTGCGTTGCACTTTGTTTAGGTTGCAGCATGATGACATGGTCGCAAAGTGCAGTTTCAAGTGTTTCTCCCACTTTACCCGATGGAATTGTTGACTTTTGTCAGAATTTCTCGAGCATTGCGGCAGTTGTGGAGACACATGGTTTCCATTTGTAGGGCACATCAGTGCATGAGGCACAGAACAGCGGAGATGCAAGCGATTTCATTTATTTCAGTTTTTTATTTCAGTTTTTCTTCTTTTTATTTTCTTCTTTTTTTTTTTTCTTTTTTTTTTTTTTGCAGGCTTGTACCTGACTGACCTGATCTACATTGACGTGGCACACCCACACTCTGGAGGACTGGAGAGTCACCCACGCCGCATTCAGATGAACAATATCCTCCGCGTCATTGCAGACTTCCAGCAGTCTAACTATGGTCAGTGAAAAATATTGTCTGTTTCGAGTATGGCACAAGCACACACACACACACACACACACACACACACACACACACACACACACACCACCCCATTCTCTCGTCAATTTTCACTGTTTTTCACTTTTCTTTTGGGCGATTCTGATGGCTGGATATGAGAAACTAGCCAAAGATATACTTCCTTTGTACACAGTGTGGTATGTACAGAACCTGTTCAGCCCTGCCTTGCTAAAAATTAATAAATAAATGAAAAAGAAAAGACAAAGGAAGTGTTAACTGATTTTGTCAGGGTTGTGGATGGTAGGCAGTGGAAAGGTTTCCTGTTTAGCAGAAATATTACAACAAGAAACTAATACTATAGACCAAGCCTTTCAGCAGAGGTTGTACCTTCAGGTAGTTTGCAAGTAATCCTTGCCCTACTGTTTCAGACCACCTGCCAGTGTTGGACCATGTACAGAACTACCTGAAGTCTGTGCGCTACATTGAGGAGCTGCAAAAGTTTGTGGAGGATGACAACTACAAGTGAGTGCTGGGTTTTTTTTATAGTTTAACTCTTTACCTACCAAGCATTTTCTGACCTTTGTCTTCCCTCCCCTCCTGTGGGATATAACCCAGGGGCTGGATGCTGGATCATTTCCTTGCCAGCATCCACATTTCTTGAATGGTTATTTCTGTGGTGGTGACTTTGTAAGCTGATTTTACCTCCTAACAAGATGACAGTAGTAACTCTGATGATGGTAAAGGAAGAGTTAAAATAGAGAATCTGTCAGAGTGTATTATGCTGATACAGTTCTTGGGATAGACAAATAATAAGATTTTATTGGGGTTGATGGATGATACACTGTAGGGTATTCATTTGTACTGTGGATAAAAGTTTGTACATTTGGCTTGGCTTCTGTTTTGACACTTCTGCATCAGTTTTCTTTGTAAGTTGGAGTAAAATCTTTTGCAGTTGGGTTGTTTTTCTGATGTTGTCTTCGTTTATGTTGCAGGTTGTCACTGAAGCTGGAACAGCCTCTGTCAGGCCAGTCAGGTGCTAACGCCACATCTCGGGAAGACGTGTCCGTCTTGCCGCCATCGCCAGCCACTGAACCGCGAACCCAGCTCAGTACGTCGCGGCTCACCACTGCTGTTTCACATCGCAAGACGAAGAGTTTAAGCGCAAAGTAAGCATTGTTCATTTATTTGTTTTGTTGAAGTGCAGTACAGTCGTCTTTAATCCTGAAAATGGATGTTAGCATTAGCATAGGTGTAACATTTTAATGTGAATGTTCCAAGAGTTGTTCACAGCCCTGTCCATATGGACACCAGTTTTGCAGTATAAGTTGCGTGATAAGTGCTGTGTGAATGTTCCAAGAGTTGTTCACAGCCCTGTCCATATGGACACCAGTTTTGCAGTATAAGTTGCTGATATAGTGCTGTGTGAATGTTCCAAGAGTTGTTCACCAGCCCTGGTCCATATGGACACCAGTTTTTGCAGTATAAGTTGCTGATAAGTGCTGTGTGAATGTTCCAAGAGTTGTTCACAGCCCTGTCCATATGGACACCAGTTTTGCAGTATAAGTTGCTGATAAGTGCTGTGTGAATGTTCCAAGAGTTGTTCACAGCCCTGTCCATATGGACACCAGTTTTGCAGTATAAGTTGCTGATAATTGCTCTGTGTGAATGTTCCAAGAGTTGTTCACAGCCCTGTCCATATGGACACCAGTTTTTGCAGTATAAGTTGCTGATAGTGCTGTGTGAATGTTCCAAGAGTTGTTCACAGCCCTGTCCATATGGACACCAGTTTTTGCAGTATAAGTTGCTGATAAGTGCTGTGTGAATGTTCCAAGAGTTTGTTCACAGCCCTGTCCATATGGACACCAGTTTTGCAGTATAAGTTGCTGTATAAGTGCTGTGTGAATGTTCCAAGAGTTGTTCACAGCCCTGTCCATATGGACACCAGTTTTTGCAGTATAAGTTGCTGATAAGTGCTGTGTTGAATGTTCCAAGAGTTGTTCACAGCCCTGTCCATATGACACCAGTTTTTGCAGTATAAGTTGCTGATAAGTGACTGTGTGAATGTTCCAAGAGTTGTTCACAGCCCTGTCCATATGGACACCAGTTTTGCAGGATAAGTTGCTGATAAGTGCTGTGTTGAATGTTCCAAGAGTTGTTCACAGCCCTGTCCATATGGGACAACCAGTTTTTGCAGTATAAGTTTGCTGATAAGTGCTGTGTGAATGTTCCAAGAGTTTGTTCACAGCCCTGTCCATATGGACACCAGTTTTGCAGTATGCTGATAAGTGCTGTGTGAATGTTTCAAGAGTTGTTCACAGCCCTGTCCATATGGACACCAGTTTTGCAGTATAAGTTGCTGATAAGTTGCTGTGTGAATGTTCCAAGAGTTGTTCACAGCCCTGTCCATATGGACACCAGTTTTGCAGTATGCTGATAAGTGCTGTGTGAATGTTTCAAGAGTTGTTCACAGCCCTGTCCATATGGACACCAGTTTTGCAGTATGCTGATAAGTGCTGTGTGAATGTTTCAAGAGTTGTTCACAGCCCTGTCCATATGGACACCAGTTTTGCAGTATGCTGATAAGTGCTGTGTGAATGTTCCAAGAGTTGTTCACAGCCCTGTCCATATGGACACCAGTTTTGCAGTATAAGTTGCTGATAAGTGCTGTGTGAATGTTCCAGAGAGTTGTTCACAGCCCTGTCCATATGGACACCAGTTTTGCAGTATGCTGATAAGTGCTGTGTGAATGTTCCAAGAGTTGTTCACAGCCCTGTCCATATGGGACACCAGTTTTGCAGTATAAGTTGCTGATAAGTGCTGTGTGAATGTTCCAAGAGTTGTTCACAGCCCTGTCCATATGACACCAGTTTTGCAGTATGCTGATAAGTGCTGTGTGAATGTTCCAAGAGTTGTTCACAGCCCTGTCCATATGGACACCAGTTTTGCAGTATGCTGATAAGTGCTGTGTGAATGTTTCAAGAGTTGTTCACAGCCCTGTCCATATGGACACCAGTTTTGCAGTATGCTGATAAGTGCAGTGTGAATGTTCCAAGAGTTGTTCACAGCCCTGTCCATATGGACACCAGTTTTGCAGTATGCTGATAAGTGCTGTGTGAATGTTCCAAGAGTTGTTCACAGCCCTGTCCATATGGACACACCAGTTTTGCAAGTATAAGTTTGCTGATAAGTGTAATGTGAATGTTTCAAGAGTTGTTCACAGCCCTGTCCATATGGACACCAGTTTTGCAGTATGCTGATAAGTGTAATGTGAATGTTCCAAGAGGTTGTTCACGAGCCCTGTCCATATGGACACCAGTTTTGCAGTATAAGTTGCTGATAAGTGCTGTGGTGAATGTTCCAAGAGTTGTTCACAGCCCTGTCCATATGGACACCAGTTTTGCAGTATAAGTTGCTGATAAGTGCTGTGTGAATGTTCCAAGAGTTGTTCACAGCCCTGTCCATATGGACACCAGTTTTGCAGTATAAGTTGCTGATAAGTGCTGTGTGAATGTTCCAAGAGTTGTTCACAAGCCCTGTCCATATGGACCCAGTTTTGCGGTTCCAAGTTGTTCACAGCCCTGTCCATATGGACACCAGTTTTGCAGTATAAGTTGCTGATAAGTGCTGTGTGAATGTTCCAAGAGTTGTTCACAGCCCTGTCCATATGGACACCAGTTTTGCAGTATAAGTTGCTGATAAGTGCTGGGGAAAAAAAAAATAATAATAATAACAAAAGAACAAAACAAAAAAATGAATTCTCAATACAGACATTTTTAAACATTGTTTTGGCATGTCTCTTTGTTTACAAGTATACACACTACACTACACTACGCTACGCTACACTACACTACACGACACGACACGACGCGACGCGACGCGACGCTACGCTACACTACACTACACTACACTACACTACACGACGCTACGCTACGCTACGCTACACTACGCTACACACACACTACTCTACACTACACTACACGACACGACGCGACGCTACGCTACGCTACGCTACGCTACACGACACGACGCGACGCTACGCTACGCTACACGACACGACACGACACGACACGACACGACACGACACGACGCGACGCGACGCTACAATACACGACACGACACGACACGACACGACACGACACGACACGACACGACGCTACGCTACACTACACTACACTACACTACACTACACTACACAATACAGTAGATATGAAAAAGAAAGAAAGAAGAAAAAGAAGAAAGTAAAATTGTATCCAATACATCCCTAAGTAAATCATTAAGATGGAAGTCAATAAACATACATCGTCATGGGTAACACTGTGACCATCCACAGCTGTGTAAAGGGACATAGGACAGATGAGAAAAGTGGAGAAAAATGAAGAATTGAAACAACAACAACACCCCCCCCCCCCACCACCACCACCAAAAAGCAAACTGAAGGCGACAAAGCGCTTGCTCTTCTCTAGCAGGTTTGTGGGTCTTGACAATAGACAGAAATGCTGCGCAGTAAAGCATACTGTTCCTGGAATTCATTTGACTCGGTAGATATGAAGTTTATACCCTCTGTCTCACCGTAAAGTTATCTGGATTGAAATTAGTATGTCTGTCTACCAGCTTCATGAGTTGCACTCACCCTCAAGTGGAGCGGACCTACAGCCTGCCGTCCAGGGCCACAGCACCCTACGTGCAGGGAATTCGTCACTTGCTGGACGACAGTGTGCTGGAGGAGTCACCGTGCGCCTCCAGTGACGGCTCCGTCTGCAGCAAGATACAGGCTTCCTTCTCAGGTCTGTATAAGATGATCATATAAAGTAAGCTTCCTTCTCAGGTCTGTATAAGATGATTATATAAAGTAAGCTTCCTTCTCAGGTCTGTATAAGATGATTATATAAAGTAAGCTTACGTTGTGGAACAGTTGCACTTGGTGGTGCACTTGTACACTTGAAGGAAGAGCCTTATCGATAATGATCGTAACAATAAGTGAATCTCTGAATGCAAAATGCAGCTGTCTGCAGGCTGTCCAGGTGAAAATTCAGATTTCTCTACACAGCGGTTGACCCAAACACTGGCTGATACCTCAGTCTTCACAGTGCTTGAAGCTTTTTCTTGGCTAAGTGCAAATCTGTGAGATGCTTTCACTGTGCAGGTGTCTGGTACGATGCTAGGCACTGCTGAACAGAGTTCAGGGTGATCTGTGAGTGTATCGTTAGTGGAAGAGGTAGCTATAAAGTCACCTTAGTGTGAGCAACAGAGGTCTTACATCAAGACACCCTCCCACCCACTCGCCCCACCCACTCGCCCCGCCCACTCGCACCACCCACTCGCCCCACCCACTCGCACCACCACAGGTTCCTAAAAATCATGTTCTCAAATGTTTTGCAGGTGAAGGGAGAGAACCATTAGAATCCACATCCAGCGACCATGAAACTTTCTGGCCTGCCAGAAACAAGTGAGTGTGAAATGAACAAGATGGAGAGATTTGTGTACAGGGAAATGTGCCTTATCAAGCTGTTTCATGTACCGCTGTTTGTGAATCAAGAGATGCTCTGTTTTGGACATTCCGATTTTTTTTTTTCTTCCCCCTTGTCATCTAGTACAGTGTACATGTATTGAAGAAATGCGATTGTTAGGCCAAGCCTACTCTTTCCTTGGCTGACAGGTCATTCGACACTTTTACACCAGGACCGTTGGTGAATGTTTGGTGCTGTTTAATTTTTTGCAGTGTGCACTGGGAAGACATCGATGATGACGGAGTGTACCAGGCCAACTTTACATGCGAGGGATGTATTCGTAGAAAAACCTTGCTGAAGGACGGCAAGAAACCAACAGTGAGTGTATTAACCTTCTAGGTGCCAAGTCTCCCCCCCCCCACACACACACACACCACACACACACACCACACACACACACCACACATACACACACCACATACACACACCACATACACACACCACACACCCCACATACACACGGAAAAACCTTGCTGAAGGACGGCAAGAAACCAACAGTGAGTGTATTAACCTTCTAGGTGCCAAGTCTCCCCCCCCCCCCACACACACACCACACACACCACCACACATACACACACCACATACACACGGAAAAACCTTGCTGAAGGACGGCAAGAAACCAACAGTGAGTGTATTAACCTTCTAGGTGCCAAGTCTCCCCCCCCCCCCCCACACACACACACCACACACCACACACCACATACACACACCACACATACACACCCCACATACACACACCACATACACACACCACACACCCCACATACACACGGAAAAACCTTGCTGAAGGGACGGCAAGAAACCAACAGTGAGTGTATTAACCTTCTAGGTGCCAAGTCTCCCCCCCCCCCACACACACACCACACACACACACCACCACACACCACACATACACACACCACATACACACGGAAAAACCTTGCTGAAGGACGGCAAGAAACCAACAGTGAGTGTATTAACCTTCTAGGTGCCAAGTCTCCCCCCCCCCCCACACACACACCACACACACACACCACACACCCCACATACACACACCCAAAACCTGATGGTGATATTGTTTGTTCTGCCACCACTCTCGCCACCACATTTTATTCTACTGGTATGATTTTAACAGAATATCTTGCAGCGTTCATGAAAATTTGGTTTGCCATTTGCATCGTCACTGCCATTATGTTAAAAAAAAAAAAAAAAAAGTGTAATTCTGTTTTCCCGATGCGGTGGGTGTGCGTTCAAGCGTGACGTCAGTGTTCCCTTTTGTATCTTCCTTTGGCAGGTATCGTCCTGGACGCGATACTGGATGGCACTGTGGGGCACCAACCTCCTTTTTTACCCCGCCAAAACGTTGAGAGGCTCCGACCGCAGTAATGTGAGTATGCCGATCTGTTTGACGCTAGCATAGCACTATGTATGAAGCTAGCACATCACTATGTATGCAGGTTTAAGAGATGTGCCTTCAGTGTTGAAAAAAAAAAAAAAAAAAATCACCCTTGTAGGATGTAAGTAACCACGGGTAATTTGTAATGATGGAAAAGAACTAGATACATGTACTTAGCATGCTTATGATGTATTTTACTCGTGCACCTCATGTAGATGTTGTTTGGCTTGTGTTGCAGTTCAAAACAAACCCAAGTAAAATGACATCCATTGTGGGATGGATGGTAGTCATGGGAGACAACCCACTCCAACCTGATGCATTCCAGCTCACAGACCCTGCAAGAGGTAAGGCCACCCCCAACCCCCCCCCCCACCCCCCCAACAACAAAAAAAAAGAAGATAAAATAAATAAATAAATGAGAAAAATAATTGAAAAAATATAATTGAAAAAAAATTTAAAGGAAAAAAATTAAGGCAAATTGAAGTAAAATGAAGTAAACGTTCTATGGAATTACATTCATGACTTCTACTGTATACATCCTTACAAACCTTTACTTTTGGGTGTTGGTGGTAATTTGTGGTCCTGGCTGGGAATTGACCTTTATAAAAATTGCATGATGTTCATAGGACATAAAGTGCAGTCAACCAAGAAAAAGAGTTGCTCTCTGTCCTTTTTCTGAGTGAGGTGTGCAGATATATATTTTGAATTTAATTGTAAATTTGTATTTCCAGACTGCATAAGTGTCGGAATGTTTAAAAGGCTCGGGGATAGGAGGTCTGTGTGGACATGCCCTCTGTATTAATATTGTATGTGGTTGCAGGCAACGTGTACAAGTTTCGAGGGGGAACACAGTCTATGGCACTGATCTGGTGTCGACATCTCAGTGAAGCCTCCAAAAGATACGCACCAAGGGTGAGCGTCTGTCTTTCGTTGTCTCTAACCCTATCAGTATCACTGCCATTGTCACAGAATTTCATAAACTGTAGCTGTAGACGCTCTGTCTTTGGTCCGTACATGTACATGTATATGATTTGTCAGACTTGCCTTTGGTCTGTACATGTACATGTATATGATTTGTCAGACTTGCCTTTGGTCTGTACATGTACATGTATATGATTTGTCAGACTTGCCTTTGGTCTGTACATGTACATGTATATGATTTGTCAGACTTGCCTTTGGTCTGTACATGTACATGTATATGATTTGTCAGACTTGCCTTTGGTCTGTACATGTACATGTATATGATTTGTCAGACTTGCCTTTGGTCTGTACATGTACATGTATCTGATTTGTCAGACTTGCCTTTGGTCTGTACATGTACATGTATATGATTTGTCAGACTTGCCTTTGGTATGTACATGTATATGATTTGCACAAAATTTAGTTACCAACATAGTACAGGTCCTGTGTTTCTGGTAATGGGTGTTTTAATTATATTTAAATTTCCATATTTATATTTCATACCCTTTGCTATCTGTACTGCAGCTTACAACATTGAATGGTGGTTTGTGTGTGTGTGTGTGTTGACACTTTCAGTTTCCCATTGACAATTATACAGTTATTTGATTGATTGATTGATTGATTGATTGATTGATTGATTGATTGATTGATTGATAATGTAATATAATGTCACTCTTTTCCTTGTATATGCAGCAACCAGCAAATCTGATGTCTTTCGACTGAAATCCACTGAGATGAGGTGGCAGTGCAATGTTGACTGTGATTGGACCAGTTGGTCATGTGACCTGAGCTTTGTGGCCCTGCCAGCCAATCAGCTGGCCTGACACATGAGCTGGGCAGGGCCAGCCTCAAGGTTGGAGCGGGCCCTGGATGAAGGACCCTGCAATCGAGGGACACAACGCTAACGACAACCATTCCGCGACTGGTGTGACGGAGGGGGGGGAACAGTGGGTTCTCGTCATCGGGGGGCCAGCCTTCTCCGTCCAATCATCTGTCAGATAACAAAAAGTTGTGAGCTCGTTGCAGAGTCTGCGAATCATTCCATCACATCTAAATTATTTTTGGAGTTCTTCATGTTCACTCCCCGACGTCCTCGGAGTCTCCCATGACGACTGTCTAGTTCCTGCTGACCGGATGGACATGTTCTCACAAGCCATGCGGCCTCATATTTCGCGCGGTTTAAGATTGCGGAGAGTACGACGTAGAAAGGCCGCGATGCCTAACTTCCGCATCGAGCCTCAAATGTGGCAAGTGTGTATATGAAAAAGTGATTTTTTTTTGGTGGTATTTTTGAATCATGGACTTTTCCACAATGATGATGAAGGTGCAAAAGTGGAATAAGAGAAAGAAACACAAAAAAGGAGTTGGTGCTTCTCTCCGCTGCTCAAGCGACCTTGACCTGTGTGTTTGTCGTCCTCAGTTTTGCTCATGAAGTACAATACTCCTGCCAGCCTGTCCTGCAGGGAAGATTACTCTCCCTACTGTTGATGATGTTGGTTCTCTCCCTTCCCGAAGAGCGTATGTGTGTGTGTATGTGAGAGAGAGAGAGAGATGTGGGCAGGGTGTATTTTTGTGGTGCCCAGGAAGCATAGACTGTGCTGTGTACACTTGCCGCGTACAGCACGCAGACACTCGTCTGTAGTCCGCAAACCAGTTATATCCCAGTGAAGTGCAATGTTTGAAGAATCTAATCATTATCTTGTACCACACTCTAAGTCCAGAGTGGCTGACTGTGGTGGCATCGTTGTGGTCGTGGGACCTGTGACGTAAACAAGGTTGTGGTGTAAATATAGCCAGGACCACGAAACGGGTGTTCGTATTCAGCAAATCACTGAACAGTGGTTGCGGGAAGTAGGTTCATCTGAGTTTGCGTGTTTAGCAAAGACATGGACTACCAGTCAACATTTGAACACAGGGATTCCCCCCAAGATCGTTCTCTGGCATTGCCGTAGCAAGTCAAGCGTAATCAAGGGATAAAGTGAGTCAAGCGTAACCAAGCATCAGCATGGCGTGGTCTCCCAGGCTGTCACTTGACTGACAGTCCGACACATCTGTCGGCAATTCTTCAACAGCTTTGACATGTCGCCTTTTTTTTTCTTTTTCTTTTTTTTAAAATTTGCTTATGATTACGCTTGTTGTCAGGGATAGGGTGTGACACTTCTTAAGGCATACACGGCGCTTTGATCCAAGGCACAATTTGCGCTGTTTTGTCTCAACTGCTGGCCATGTCTTGTTTCTGTGGAGTAGACCTTCTTCAGGAAAGAATCCAATACATATACTGTATTTCCTAGCTGAGACAAGTACAAGTCGACTTTTCATGAAAGGGTATGACTACGAATTGGGTGTTATTATGGACCCTTCCGAAAATAGCTTTCTGAATCCTTCAAATTAAAAAAAATATTCTCACTTTTTTGTTTGAACTGAGGTAACAGTATTACATTGCTACATTCATTTAAATGCCGACCAAATCCATGACACGTTGGCCTTTCTTCCAAATGACAGTATAGTTGGCGTATACAACACTTGTACCGCTATGTCAAGTGTATGGTCACACACGATCAGAAATCCAAGTGTTGGTTAGGAAGATCATTACAGCACTTCACACTTGCTCCATTGTCATTTGGTGCACACCATACATGCACCAGACACCAGTATTCTTGATGAGTAAAATGAAAACAATCTTGTCATGATGAATTGTTTACAGACTGTTGCTGCCACTAACTGGCTGGTAGTACGTGCATGGCATTAACTCTCTTTCTACCAAGCATTTTCTACCTAGTCATCTGCTGTACTCTCATCCTAAAAGTTTGAAATGATCCATAAAGTTTTGGAAATACCCCCCCAAGAATTACTGTCAGTTTGGTCACAGTGCTTGGACATTCATGATAGACTGCCAGTTTGAACTTAATAGCTGCATAATTATGTGCTAATCACATGAAGGGTGGTAATCACTGTTGGTAGCTGCAGGCGAAGAGTTAAAACGTGTGAAGAAGTACGTGTGTGGCGTAAGAGGAAAGCTTGGCACTGACGTACATGTATCAGCCTGGTCAGTGTGGCAGGTAGTGGCAGCAGCAGTGAAAGCGGTCTGTCTGTCTGTGGGCTTCAGATTGCTTACAGTATAATAGCAAGGTTCACTGGTATCCTAGGCGCCTGCATATCGCTTACGAATACCCGTGGAAACAAGACATAGCCACGTCAGACTGATTCGCTTTGTATTAATTACAAAAGGCCAGTAAGTTGTGTACAGAATTTTATTCCTCCAGTTGTAGAAATTTCACTTCTTATTTGCAGTATAAATGCTTGGCAGCAGTGAGGTTTAGTGGTGAAAAGGCAATGATGAGCTTGATAGCGTATTATAGTATGCTACCCACATTAGAGTTGTAGGACAAGCGGTGAGGTTTAGTGGTGAAAAGGTAATGATGAGCTTGATAGCGTATTATAGTATAGTATAGTATGCTACCCACATTAGAGTCGTAGGACAAGCACATTGAGATTGGAGCTAAAACAGTGGTGTCTGCTGCCCGGAATTGTTTACTGTGCACCGGAATAGTTCCATTGGGTTCTTGAGGCTAATCTTGAGACGTCTGAAGTCTAGAGCGTGCTATTTTAGAATCTTTCTCGCAACTTTGGGAAGCGTTATTTTGGAATCTTGGCAAGAATAGATTCCAGAATTGTCAAATATATCACCCCATGGTGCTTCTTCCTTCTTTTTTTTCTCTTTTTTTGGTGTGTTGCCATTTCCCCCCAGATAATGTTAACACAGTCTAAAAATAAAGGTTACATGATAAGAATACATGCCTAGGCCTGTGTAAGTGTTAATTCAAGAGTCTTCTGAAAGTTTTTTTTGTGATCTTGCCTGCTGGTTGGGCATGTAAAAAAAAAATTCATTGGGGTTTGACACACAAAAATGTAATACAGCAGTCACATTGTTCTGTCACTGCTTTGCTCAGAATTAGGAAGGACCGTTTCAAGATTAGTCAGGGCAGTAGCCTTTTATACACTGTTCGCAAGAGTTTTCACACACAGAAGGCAGGGGACAGACCTATACATTCAGTCATATTTTCTCACACCAGGGTGAAAAAATTATCCGCAGAAACGGACAGTTGCACACTAAGTCCTTGGAAAAAGAACCATTGTGCACTTCAGCAGATTTGGGTACGCTTGCACCTAAAGTGGTGCACACGTACTGAATTGTCTTTTTAAAGTGCTTCCAGACCCGGATCTCAGGCACTATGCAATATTGTTTGTGTCACGTGTACGTTCTGTGCCTGCTTGTACGGTTGTGCTAGAAATCTTTTTTCCTTGCTCTTTTTCTCTTGAATTTGGCAGAAAGGCTTATTTTTATTTTCATTTTTAAAGAAATTGACATATGGTGCATTTTATTTTCACTGGTCTAAGCATCACCATATTTTTGCAGTGGTGTTGAAATTTTCCCTGTTTCAGCTTTTTCAATTTCAGTGATTTTTTCCACAAAAATGCACTTCATTTAGACAGGTTGGCAAGGTATCCTTGTAAAACAATGCTTTTTGATGTACAGTGTTAATGCATTTTTTTCAGAATGAAATATCAGATGTTCATTTCACTTGAAAGAGAGGTACATGTATATAAAACGCTAATTTCTGCCCAGACGTGTGAACGTGAAAATCTGAAATTCAAGACATTTGATACAGATGTTTGTGTTATTCACCATCCCAGATTTTGACACTGTTCCTACTTCCATTATTCACATGTCCATACACTGGTTAGAAAGTGGGACAGATCAAATAGACAGATGTGGGATATCTGCTGAATGACTTATACAGCTGTTACATCAAAAGCTGACCAAAAGAGATGTCATCCGTAAAGAGCCAACAGATGATAAGCAGCAGTGAATGAATTTGCCGCCATCCTGCAACAAGTATCCTTACTGAATGGTTGGTGTTTATACCAAGAGAGCTAGTCAAGTCTGTGCAAATAGACACAGGATTTCCAGTGTTTGAATACATGCAATTTACTTTTTGGTGTGATAGAGGTGGAACATAGAATTCATAGTACTTTTGTAGTATCGGTGCTAGCTTCTCTTGCACGTGATATGAAGAATGTAGCTGGAGAAATGAAATTTAAAAAAAAACAACAATCCTAGTTTGAACTGTAGTTTTCTGTCAGTACAGTCTCATATTGTAGAACCACTAAAAAGTCTGTTTATTCAGAGATACACTTTGCGAAGGTAAAGATAAGACAAAATTAGCCCTGGCTTACTGGCTTCAGTTTTTGATTGAAACCCTTTTTTTCTCTCTCTTTTTTTCTTTTTTTGAAGAGCCCTGGTCTGTCTCTTAGAGTGTAGTCTGTGTACCATCCACGTGACGTGTGTGTGTGTGTGTGTGTGTGTGTGTGTGTGTGTGTGTGTGTGCACACATGCAGACTGTTACTCCACTCTTGTTGCTCACTGTATGTACAGTCTACAATTACAAATACTTAACGCCCACCTTTTTGCTGACCCAAACTGCTTTTAAATCAAGCTTGTGCCAATGTACAGAATGAACTGTTAGCGTGCTCAAGACAGGTTTGCACGGCTTCTCTCTTGTCTGAGACATTTTCCTTTAGGACTGCTTTGTAAAGTTTGTATGGTGGAAATGGTATCACTTGTGGTTTGTGTCATGGCTCAGTGAGTGGTTTTTGAGGTTGACACCTTTGTCTGTTAGTTTGCATAATAGTTATGACACGTTAATGTCCTGTGTATTTCAGTTCTCAATTTGAGATTAAACATTGTTGGCAGTGACAAACATTAGAAAAAGAAAAAAAAAGATGGAGGTTAGTAGATAGATTGAATTTTTTTTTTTTACTGGAATGACACGGGGTATACTTCTGTAGGAAATATGTGTACATTTTGATTAGGTTGTTTTTCTGCATTTATTTCATTTAAAAAGAGTCTTAGACTGTAGGTTACTGTGTGTGTGTGTGTGAGTCGTACATACAACTCAAACCTCATGTAAACTTATACATGATTGTAACGCATAGCAAAGAAGAAAAAAAAAGTGTGCATGACGGCATTACACTTTCCCTATCTCATATCTAAGCATACGTGTATCTTAGGTCATAAGACGCCCTTCGTTGTTTCCTAAGAAATAACTACGTTCATACTTTCATAAACAAAAGATGTACGTTAATAAATCTTCCTAGATGAGGTAATTAAAATTGTACAGACGTAGAAAAGATTTTCCAATTGTGATTTGCGGTATAGAATATATTTCGTTTTTCCTTATACGCAGAAGATATTTTTTACTTTTTATGTCAAAAAAAAAAAAAAGATTGAGAAAATTGGAGAGAAAAAATTCACGTATGTTTGCCACATACATGTATGGAAATCTGCACAATGTACTAACACTAACACTATGAAGTGGACAGCGCATGGTTAGAACGTGTTAGAGTGCAATGCATAGACATGGTATCCAACGTGTATACACACTTTGTAATGTGTAAAACACGCGACGTATTGCGTGGAAAATATACACACCCCCCAAACTGTGACTTGGAGAAAGGCCTTTTTTAAGGCCTGTCTGCCTTTTGAACAGTTCAAATCGACGGCCGTGGTAGTGGTTACAATTCGCTTCTTTGGCTCAGGGGTGTGTGTGTGTGTGTGTGTGTGTTGTGTGTGTGTGTGTGTGACAGGGGCAGACGATTCAACTACATCCTCTGCCCAAAGAAACAAAGTGTCTGCCACTACCCTGTAGTTTTGAGCGAACAGTTCAAGGCAGTCACCCGATTCTTGATTTCACCGGCTGTTGTATCTCTTCTAACTCTAAGTCATCCTTATACATGTTGCAGAAACATACTGCATTCAGCTGGCATGGTTTGGAGTTTTCAAACAAGCACCGTTCTTTTCATGCCCACAGTAACACGATACTAGTCCATACGTAAGACCGAGACCTTTGTGTACAGAGTAAACTTTTTTGGACACGCTAAAATATTCATGGCCAGTTTTAATGGTACGTTGAGATCAGATACATACATAGTTTTATGTTTGTCTCTGGGGAAGTATTTGAACAACGCAGTATATGAGGGAAAACTTGTTTCCTGTGAAATGTGGAAGCGTTGTACCATCATTCTGTGTGGTCATTTTCGTCAGCTTGAATAATGTCTCCAGCTTTGCCAAGTCATTCAAGCTTAGTATCGGGAACTCATACAGTAATGTATGAATGAAATGCGCTGTCCCCTCACATGCACATTGAGTTTCAGTTGAGAACATATACCTGAATTTTATTTGTGAATTCAGTTTTATTTCAATTTGTTTTTCATTTCTGATTCAACGAGGGTAGTTCTCTTGACATTTTGCTGAGGTCAAAATAACAGATTCCCACCCCCCCCCCACCCCCCACCCCCTGCCATATCACATGGTTCATAAGGCTTTTCAGGTGCATTGTGTAGACAGGTCACACTTTTTCACAGGAGACACGTTTTCCTTCTGTCCTGCATCAGTTGCATGTAGCTTGAGGGAAAAGTGGTGAAAAATGCATGAATCTGGCCAACATATTGAATTAGGATGCAAGTCACCAACAACAGCATCCATCAGTCTGCAGACATACACTTGACATGTCAGTCTGTCTTGGCGAGCTGAAGTATGCCGCAGTTTTTGACCTGTAGTGGTGCTAAAGCCAAACCATTACTTTTGCAGATACATTTTTTCTCTTCTTTTTTTTACTCTTTTGCCCTTCCACTCCTTTTCTGGTTTTTCTTTTCTGCCTTTTTTTGTTTTTTTGTCTTTTTTTTTTCCACGTGTGAAATGTGAGTCTTTTTTTCACATAAAAGTTTAGACAATTGTGCCTTCTCGCGGCGTTGTCAGTTTTGACCCTTCCACATTTCTTGGCGCCATTCTTCTTCTTATTATTAATCTGTTTCTTGTGGTCATACTTTTGTGTCAGGTGGGGAAATGGTTTTGGTTTCTGCTGCATGTCAAAGACTTCATACATCGCTCGTCCCAGACCGTAGGGCAGGGGCTAGAACTCTTCTACTCTTCCCACTTGGGGTGTATCCTCGATAGCTTAGACATGAGGTGCGAAACTGCATTGAGTATTGTACCAAGTACCGCTGACTCACGACTAAGCCATCGGGGCTACACACTGGATTAGATGAAGAGAGGAAGAGTTGTCGTCCGTACCCTGTGGACACAGACCTGGCAAACAAGAGACGTGTGTTGGACGTGACATGCGCGTGGCGGACGAACCGCACACGTGAATGTCACGTGACTCCCATCTCCCTTGCTTGCTTAGATAATATGACGTCAAACCCTCGACCGGATTTTACTTGTCAGCAGTATTAATTCCTCTCAAACATTTACCCCCTACCCCCCCCCCCACTCCTCCCCCCCCCCCATATCCTCCATTTAACACTCACAACACGTATCGCATTCCACGTGAATAGATGAGATGAAATCTGAAATTAAAACACTTTATATATGTCACGTGACACCGTTGGTTACTAATCTCATTAGGGGTGACCTTTTATTTTTTTTCCTTTTTTTTCAGTTCTTTTTGTTATGCAAACTACATTCAAGGTGACATTGTTCCTGTGGATTTGTATTCTTTTTATGACAAAAAGTACCTGTATGATAATATTGATGCAATAAAATATTTGAAATGATTAAAAAAAATGTTGTGTGTGTGTGTGTGTGTGTGTGTGTGAAAAAAGGTTGTTGCAGTTCTAATGCTCAGGTCGTGAGTTCGATCCCGGCTGGGGCCAAATATTTGTGCTGGCTTTTTCATCGTTGCCCCGTCTTTGATATCGCCCTATGTGGTGGAAAAGGACGTTAAACCCCCAAACACCCACCCACCCACCCGTGAAAAAAGGTTGTGTGTGTGTGAAAAAAGGTTTGTGTGTGTGTGTGTGTGTGAAAAAAGGTGTGTGTGTTATTGGGTGTCGCAGTGCTTGTACACTGACATGCACTGACAACTTTATAAAAAAATTCTTCAGCTTTTGTTACCAACATATATTTATTCAAAAGCACGGAATAGTGGTGGGGAGCAAACGGCCCTGTTACGTAAATATAAACAAATATGAGAAAGAAAGGACTATACACCAGACAGTTTTAAGTCCCTTTATTTTATTTATTTATTGGCAACCAAAGCGCCTTGATCAGGGGACAACCAGCACTAACAAACACACTGATAACTGGTCTGTTACGATCAATATACGAGGTCAGCCGGCATGGAGGGTAAACATGGGTAATGGATCATACAGAGCCAGCATGTGTACTGGATCACACAGAGCCAGCACGGGTTATGGATCACACAGAGCCAGCATGGGTACTGGATCACACAGAGCCAGCATGGGTTATGGATCACACAGAGCCAGCATGGGTAATGGATCACACAGCGCCAGCATGGGTACTGGATCACACAGAGCCAGCATGGGTTATGGATCACACAGAGCCAGCACGGGTTATGGATCACACAGAGCCAACATGGGTTATGGATCACACAGAGCCAGCATGGGTAATGGATCACACAGAGCCAGCATGGGTTATGGATCACACAGAGCCAGCATGGGTTATGGATCACACAGAGCCAGCACGGGTTATGGATCACACAGAGCCAGCACGGGTTATGGATCACACAGAGCCAGCACGGGTTATGGATCACACAGAGCCAGCATGGGTACTGGATCACACAGAGCCAGCATGGGTAATGGATCACACAGAGCCAGCATGGGTAATGGATCACACAGAGCCAGCATGGGTTATGGATCACACAGAGCCAGCACGGGTTATGGATCACACAGAGCCAGCACGGGTTATGGATCACACAGAGACAGCACGGGTTATGGATCACACAGAGCCAGCACGGGTTATGGATCACACAGAGCCAGCATGGGTTATGGATCACACAGAGCCAGCATGGGTTATGGATCACACAGAGCCAGCATGGGTTATGGATCACACAGAGCCAGCATGGGTAATGGATCACACAGAGCCAGCATGGGTAATGGATCACACAGAGCCAGCATGGGTAATGGATCACACAGAGCCAGCATGGGTACTGGATCACACAGAGCCAGCATGGGTACTGGATCACACAGCGCCAGCATGGGTACTGGATCACACAGAGCCAGCATGTGTACTGGATCACACAGAGCCAGCACGGGTTATGGATCACACAGAGCCAGCACGGGTTATGGATCACACAGAGCCAGCATGGGTTATGGATCACACAGAGCCAGCATGGGTACTGGATCACACAGAGCCAGCATGGGTAATGGATCACACAGAGCCAGCATGGGTTATGGATCACACAGAGCCAGCACGGGTTATGGATCACACAGAGCCAGCATGGGTTATGGATCACACAGAGCCAGCATGGGTTATGGATCACACAGAGCCAGCATGGGTTATGGATCACACAGAGCCAGCATGGGTAATGGATCACACAGAGCCAGCATGGGTTATGGATCACACAGAGCCAGCATGGGTAATGGATCACACAGAGCCAGCACTGCAGCAGTGATTATATCTGGTTTCCAAGGTCTGGTGGAGTCAGCACAAAAGGTCACGGCGGGTCATTGCCCGAAGCAAATATCAGGAGTCATGGTTACTGAAATAAAATGCAGTCAACTTCATGTATATGTATTTGTTTACCACTGTGCTGACGTGATAGCATCCGAATGTACCATGTGGTACAAAACGCGTGGACCAGATGAAGTTCAGACCAATCACTATGTTGCATGCATCCAATAAATTGATACTTGTTCAGTGCGGCGTCATTTGGACAACAATCTGCGTTGGTATTTGACCAGAGGTCTTCATCAGTCCTGCATAAACCCTATTAGCTGAGACTTGAACCATTTGAGTCATAAAAACAAGGGTGTGTGTGTGTGTGTGTGTGTGTGTGTGTGTGTGTGTGTGTGTGTGTGTGTGTGTGTGTGTGTGTGTGTGTGTGTGTGTGTGTGTGTGTTTTGGGGGCATTTATGGAGATAAGACTTGCACAATCCGTTGCTTGCATTCGTACAAGGGCTAATACCATCTGTGCTAAATAAGCAACTCATATTTTGGAAGTTTCGCTCTTGGGTGCTATCTTGATGATTAGCAATTTAGCACAGCTCTTATAACGATACAATGTTATTTACACTTTGCAGCGCGAGCGGCCGATCATTCAAATTCTACGACTATTGTCACACTGCAGGAGCGCTCGGTGTGGTCGCCGCGTCATCGAGTACACTTCTTTTGGCTCAGTGCCAGCATTACAGACACTGTCACTGTCCAGAGGTCTGAGTGATACGATCATAGATACGTGTACATGTACCACGAAAACAGCTCACAACGATCTGTGAGCATTAAAAAAAATGGTGGCCCCTTTAACTATGTCGCCCCTTTAACTATGTAGCCCCTTTAACTATGTAGCCCCTTTAACTATGTAGCCCCTTTAACTATGTAGTCCCTGTAACTATGTAGTCCCTGTAACTATGTAGCCCCTGTAACTATGTAGCCCCTTTAACCATGTAGCCCCTTTAACTATGTAGCCCCTTTAACCATGTAGCCCCTTTAACTATGTAGCCCCTTTAACTATGTAGCCCCTTTAACTTAACTATGTAGTCCCTTTAACTATGTAGCCCCTTTAACTATGTAGCCCCTTTAACCATGTAGTCCCTTTAACTATGCTATGTAGCCCCTGTAACTATGTAGCCCCTTTAACCATGTAGTCCCTTTAACTATGTAGCCCCTGTAACTATGTAGCCCCTTTAACTATGTAGCCCCTGTAACTATGTAGCCCCTTTAACTATGTAGCCCCTTTAACCATGTAGTCCCTTTAACTATGTAGCCCCTTTAACCATGTAGCCCCTTTAACTATGTAGCCCCTTTAACTGTGTAGCCCTTTTAACTATGTAGCCCTTTTAACTATGTAGCCCCTTTAACTATGTAGCCCCTTTAACCATGTAGTCCCTTTAACTATGTATCCCCTTTAACTATGTAGCCCCTTTAACCATGTAGTCCCTTTAACTATGTAGCCCCTTTAACTATGTAGTCCCTTTAACCATGTAGTCCCTTTAACTATGTAGCCCCTTTAACTATGTAGCCCCTGTAACTATGTAGCCCCTTTAACCATGTAGCCCCTGTAACTGTGTAGCCCCTTTAACTATGTATCCCCTGTAACTATGTAGCCCCTTTAACCATGTAGCCCCTTTAACTATGTAGCCCCTTTAACTATGTAGCCCCTTTAACACTTTGAGACAATCAGTGTTGCACAGTAGTTCGGGTAACCCATGAGTGATCGGGGAAGTCACATCCTCGATTATGGGGGACGCCCTGACTAGTTGCACAGTAACAACAGTCTTCCAGAACTGACAGCCTGTCTCACGCTTCTGTCATTTGAAAATTGCACGATTGAAAAGCATGTTACACTTCTGAAGAACCAACCAACCAACCAACCAACCATTACCTGGTACCAAAACATTAGCAACATGCGACGCCACTTTATTGTGGAGCTTTCGTATTGTTTGGGTGTCACAGTTGTGCCACCTTCAGGTATGGCGGATGGTGTGGTGAAGATGTCGTCAAGACTGAAACAGCTGTCCACACTAGCCACTATATGACGTCTCATTTATTTCAGTGCTTTGTGTGTGTGTGTGTGTGTGTGTGTGTGTGTGTGTGTGTGTGTGTGTGTGTGTGTGTGTGTGTGTGTGTGTGTGTGTTTGGCAAGCGATTTGGGAAAGCGCCTACATAATTCAAGTTTTAATTTCTTTCGACGGTAGAAGTTAATTTACAACAACAACAACAACAACAACCTTGTCTTTACAAAGCCCGATTTCAGACATTTTGGGGTATTTTTCTGCACATTGTAGATCTTTAACTTCTGTTGAACTCTGACCTTAAAGTGACTCAGTGCATTTTCCCCGTACCGACCGACTGAATAGATCAGTGCCGTGAACAAACCTGTGGGTGTGCAACGAGTATCATCTATCATCTGTGGCTGTCCCCTTGTGGCTCCCTACACTAGTGTCAACTACCCGAGTCAGTATGGTGACACCGGAATGCACAAGAGGTAAGGGACTTTCTCATGATGGCACATGTGAAACACTGCACACCGCAAACAGCAGCTGACGTTCTCATGAATCAGCAACATACATTTTTTTTTCTAGTGTTTGCTTATACTGATATGGCCAGTGTCGTCACTTTTGTCCGTGCAAATTGTACCCCGGGAGGGAAGGGGGGGGGGGTCACAGTGTGTGTGTGTGTGTGTGTGTGTGTGTGTGTGTGTGTGTGTGTGTGTGTGTGT
>JACVVK020000324.1:327500-335000 GCA_018292915.2 Batillaria attramentaria | reverse complement strand
GTGTCCCTTCTTCCAGTCTTGTGGCACGCTCTCGCTCTCCCAGATCTTCCTCAGGAGCGGGTGCAGCATGTCGGTGGAGGTCTGGATGTCGGCCTTGAGGGCTTCTGGTGGTATGCCGTCGGGGCCTGCTGCTTTGCCAGACTTGAGGGACTTGATGGCTTTGATGATCTCGGTCTTGGTAGGGGGGCTGGTGCTGATGTTGAGTAGCTGGGCTGCCGGTGGTATGTCTGGTGGGACTGGTGGTGGAGGCCTGTTGAGCGTTTCCTTAAAGTGTTCAGCCCACCTTGTCCTTTGGTCTTCCTCTTTGGTGATGATTTGTCCGTTCTTGTCTTTGACTGGTCTGGTGGGGTTGTTATTTTTCCCAGAGAGTGTCCTTGTTATTTCATAGAGCCGTTTCATGTTCCGTTGTCCTGCTGCTGTTTCTGCTTCTTCTGTGAGGTCGTTGATGAAGTTCCTCTTGTCGTTCCTTGCGCTCCTCTTGACCTGCCGGTTGACGTCCCAGTATTGAGCCTGCAGGTCGCGCTTGTCGTCTTGGTCGTCAGTGTGGTTGATCAGGTCTTTCAGGCGTTTCCTCTCTGTGATGAGGTCCCAGGTGTCAGATGTAAGCCACTCTTTGTGTTGTCTCGTCTTCTTTCCCAGCACTTCCCTGCATGTTGCTGTCCAGGTTTCTCGCAGGTCGTGCCAGTGCTCCTCGATTGTCTCTTCAGGTAGTGTGTCGAGAGCGCTGAATCTGTTCCTCAGCTCACATCTGAAGGCGTTGGTCTTGACGCTCTCCTTCAGACTGTGCACGTTGTACTTGTGGGATGGTCTGTCCGCCTGGTCTCTGTAGGCCTTCAGCTTGATCTTGATCGCTGCAATGACGAGGTGATGGTCTGAGGCTGCATCAGCTCCCCGCTTTGCTCGGACATCCAGCAAGCTTCTACGCCACTTCCTGCCGATGGTGATGTGGTCGATCTGGTTTACAGTTCTTCCGTCCGGTGATGTCCAGGTGGTTTTGTGGATGGTCTTGTGGGGGAATATGGTGCCTCCGATGACCAGGTCGTTGGTGGTGCAGAATTCTGTGAAGAGCTCTCCGTTCTCGTTCTGTGTCCCTGTTCCGTGTTTGCCCATGATGAGTTCTCTGTCTGTGTTGTCGGTGCCCACTTTGGCGTTGAGGTCTCCCATGAGGATCTTCAGGTCTCTTCTCGGTGCTTTGTCGAGGACGGCTTGGAGCTGCTCGTAAAAGTTCTCCTTTTCTTCCTCATCGGCCATGTTGGTGGGAGCGTAGCACTGGAGGATGGTGACTTTCCTGCCCTTTGAGTTGAATCTGGCGCTCAGGATCCTTGGTGACACTGGTTCCCAGGACAATAGTGCTTGTGTTGCTTCAGGTGTCATCAGCAACGCTACTCCGTGCATGTGTGGTTGGCCGTCTTCGTGTCCGGAGTAGAGGATGGTGTCTCCGGAGGTGAGTCGAGTGCGTCCTGTTCCTGTCCATCTTGTCTCACACAGGCCGAGCAGCTTCAGATTGTATCTATGCATTTCTTGACTCACTTGTGCTGTCTTTCCTGTTTCGTATAGGGTTCGGATGTTCCAGGTCCCTATCCTGGCTTTGGTCTTGGCTGTCAGAAGAGTAGTCGGCGCACTGGCTTCCCGAGGGCTTTCACCAGCTCGCGTCATGGGCTCTACTAGAGAGGACTCTTCCTGGACCAAGTTGCGTTGTAGATCTGTGGTTGTAGTTTCTGTAACAGGTTTTGTTTTTAAAGAGTTGGGTTGTTAGCCCTACTCAAACCCCCAACCTGGAGGACCAGTGAGTGCGCTTCGTCTGGCCTCTACCCTTCGACCTGTCCAGCATGGGTGGCCCTACCAGGAGACGAATCTCCCGCCGGCATAGCTCTCGGGGTCATGGAGACACGCAAGCCCCATCTCCAACGGCAAGGATGCACTCATCGATGGGGAAATGAATATTTACTTTGTCAAAATTATGTTTTAATGTACGCGTGCACACACACACACACACACACACACACACACACACACACACACACACACACACACACACACACACAAGACTGAGATAGATAGAGATGTCAATTAAAATTAATTTTAATGCAAACAGTATAACATCAGAGCAATCTGCATAAAAAATTGAGTAACTTGAGTTGCAGATGAAAGCACATGTTAACTGCACCGAGACGATAAATATTGTGGTCTACACAGGGCCGTAGCAGCCCTACCGGCCACTCCGGCCATGGCCGGACCACTTTTTGGCAAAAAAAAAAAAAAGCAAAAGCACTTTCTTCGGGCAAAGTCCTTCCTTTGTGCACCGCGAAAATTTCCTTTTTATTTATTTCTTATGGCCGGAGCACTTTTAGGAGCTGTGCTACGGCCCTGCTATAAAACAGACATACCAGCGATTTAAAACGAAAGTTTAAAATAAGGTTATGCAACGTTGAGAACGACGTTGAAGTGATCTGTTTTCCAGATAAATGGCAGTGTCAGTTTTCTGTCGGAGGGAAAAGCTTGCGGGGTAGCGCAACCAGCGCATTTCCTCAGTACAACCAGTTCGACTCAGTAGTAGTCACTGTAGCAGCTGGTGTAGTGAAATTGTGAATTTAGCTCAGTACAACGAATTCGAATTTAGCTCAGACCAGGGGGGTAGATTCGGGGCCAGGGGGGTAGAAACTGGCCTAGGCCAGAAACTACCCGGGTTTAAACTGGCCTAGTCCAGTTTCTACCCGGGTAGATTCGGGGCCAGGGGTAGATTCTGGCCTGTTACACCGGGCCCGTTTCTTCGAAAATACTCAACCGAATGGCTTCAAATTTGGGGTATCCAAATATATCAAAATGTTACATTAGACGATTCAAGCGTGTGATGATTGCTTAAGTGATTTGGGAGTTATCGCCCTTTTGAGACAAGTTGGTTGTCTTTCGTGTACAGGCGTAATATTTATTTAAATCACTCAAGTTTTTGGCAGTAGATAGCTTGAATACGGACTCTGAACAGAGTCACTACTAGAAAATGGTCGCTCTTATAGTTTTCATGTAAACCGAGCCTGAGTTGACATTGCATGTGAACCCAGTTCAGATGCCTATTTCTCCGAAAATACTGAACCGATCGATTTCAAATTTGGGGTTTCTAAATGAATCAAGATTGTTGAATAGAAGGCCCGATCCAGGTACGATTGCACACATGATTTGCGAGTTATCGCCCTTTTCAGAAAAAGTGGCTTTCTGGCGTTTAAAGGCGTAATATTTACCTAAACCACTCCATGTTTTGGACATAGATAGCATGAATACGGACTCTCAACTAAGTGAATTTTGGAGGTTGTCGCTTTTATACTTTTGGCGTAAGCCGTACCTGATGAAAGTGCTGGTGAACACACTTTAGATCTCAAAATCGCTCCTACTATACATAGATAATGAGCCTGGGGTGCCATAAAAAATATACAAAAAAATTAGAAAAATTCACTGCAGCCGTTATCGTCAGTTGACCCGAAAATTTGTACTCACAGCACATTTCCTCTACAAGCCACACGCCTCACAAACATCGAAGAAGAGACGCACGCGCACTGACGTAAAGTAAGTGCGTCATGTTTGATTGACGTGATGCTGTTTTTTCTTGGGGGTGTCTCGCCACTTTCTTTCCGAATTCCTCTGTTTGGAGACGTGGTGTATTTTACTTCTACTATGTCGCCATCTTCGTGCAATCGCAGAGAAGACACGGGATACAACAGAATACAACTCCAATACTTTATGAACAGAATATGCACGGAGAACAAATTCATGAAAGAAGAAGAACCCAGAACGCTGTGCAGGGCTGCTTACGTACTGAACAGGTCAGATCTAGAACATTTCTCAACTTACTGGAAGGTTCGATATCTTTCCAAGGTGACGTAATCTACTGACGTTACTGCACCAGCATGTTCTGGGATGGTCTAGAAATTATTTTGCATCGAAATGCAGTATCTTTTCGCGATCTCTACAACTTGACATGTGGAAAGCGGGAATTTCAGTGGGTTTCGTTTTTGCCACTGACTCACACTCAGAAGCATAATGCAAAGATCTTGGAAACATAAAGATAGTTCACTTACCTCCCTTTGAGGGACAACGCGTAAGAGTTGTCTGCGCGCATTAGCGCGCATCCCGCAGATCTACGCAGTAATGGCAGTATGGCAGAAAGCCAGAAACCACGCAAAAATTCGGGCGTGCAATGGTGTGCAGCGCCGAATTGCTGTCAGAAGCGAACACCAGGAACGGGAAAACCTTTCTGTAGATTTCCCCCCTTGAAAAATAGAGGTAGGTATGCCTACGATATCGAAGTTGGAGCCAAGATCGGTATCGAAGTTGGAGCCAAGATTATGTTTTCTCCCAAACATAACACATAGCATCACACGTGAAAACCAAAATCGCCGCATCCACGACGTGTGACTGGCGTAAATTTAGTATAGAATCCGCATGCTTGTAAAAAGTCTGTTTGTTTGACCCAACCCTACACTAGCCGCCGTAAAACATTTTAACAAAATAAACAAAAACGAAGATGTCAGCGACTGACAGGTGGTCTCCCCATATATATTTCGCATGTGTTTTATGCCTATGGAAAACATAAGTACTCTCAAAGTTCCGGAGGACGAACGAAAGATCTAGTTTGGCTTTCACTGCTGTACGTAGGCTACGCAGTGCATTTCGTTCGATGTGTTCAAGTAAAACTAGTACGGAACACAGAAAGATCGAATGTGCGAGAGATCCAAAGATGGACGCATCCGCTGAATACTTCCTGCTAACTCAGCATTAATCATATCTGCGACCGACGATCCAGCAGATTCTATGTTGTGATGTGGTTTTACAATGGTTAGAATGAAGTTCAGCCGGATGATTTTGTTCTGTGTGTGTGTGTGTGTGTGTGTGTGTGTGTGTGTGTGTGTGTGTGTGTGTGTGTGTGTATCAGTGCAACGTGCCGCTAGCACAGTTCAAGTCAACGTTATTTGTAAAGTTTAAAAAAACAAAAACACCACCGCCAACAAAACAACAAAAACAACACCAAAACCTGATGTCCGCGCCTGCCACGTGTGTTTACTGCTGTTTGTTTACACTGCATGCAAACCTCTTGATTTTTAAGAAAAGAGTTCTGTACATACCTACAGATTTCCCCCCAACAGTATGTGAACTGGAACAAGTGCCGATAAACGTACCTGCCGCCGTATGAGTGACAACTCTGTGTGTGTGTGTGTGTGTGTGTGTGTGTGTGTGTGTGTGTGTGTGTGTTCTGAATTTAGATGCAGGTAGACGCTAGCACAATTTAAGTCACCGTGATTTGTAAAGTTGTCAGGGAAAAAAAAATTACGCTGTATCTGCGTCAGCCGCGTGTGTTTACTGTTTGTTTACACTGCATGCATACGTACCACTTGAGGTCTTTTTTTTTTTTTTGACAAGAAAGCGAAAAAAAAAATGTTTGTTTTTCAACAGGAATACCAAAAGAAGTATTTCCCCGTTTATATTTGTCTGTTATTTGAACAATTCGGCGCAGAACACAATTGCATGCCCGGCTTTTGTGATCGCTTTTCACTTTCCGCCATGCTGTCACTATAGGGGCCAGATCTAGGATGCGCGCTAATGCGGGCAGACAACTCTTCGCGTTGTCCCGCTATATGTCTCTCTTACGAGGGCAGGAGTGACGCGTCTTTCTGATTCCAAGGTCTTTGCATAATGTGTGTGTGTGTGTGTAGGGGGGGGGGGGGGTGCGTGCGCGCGCAAGCGCGCGTCTAAGGCGAGAGAGAGAGAGAGAGAGAGAGGGTCTCTTCTCCGATACCAGTAAGCAATCGTCTGTCAGTCAGGTCTGCGGGAAGTAACTCTGTCAAAGGGGAACGACTTTATTACAAGAATTCATTCACCCATGTAGAACCTCGCATACGCCAACAAGTTGTGACGTCAACCAGCTAGGCGAGCTCACACGACCTCATGTGTTTGGGTTTTTGCAAGTGCATAGAGGCACGATAAGGGTTTTCAGTACTTTCTTTATGTCAGCATGCTTGATGCCAGAGAGCTTGCGTTCCGGCGTGTGCGCGCGGGCTGCATACATGACACAACGACTACGACTGTGACTACAGCATGTCATTGAATGGAAACAACATATTGGGCTGGTGGCCATCTTGTTACATTTGTCGAGTCCCGGTCTGTTCAAGAATGGTCTGTAGACTGAAAGAAAGTGGTATTTCTCTAAAGGTAGAAGCCACAAAGTCACGGAAACTGTCGCCATGGCCAAACTGATGAAGAACATCCTTCTATCTGGTCAACAGCACTAGAGTTTGGAAAGCGGCAGGTCACGTTCTGCGTCACGTTCTGCGTCACGTTCTGCGTCACGTTCTGCGTCACGTTCTGCGTCACGTTCTGCGTCACGTTCTGCGTTACGAAGGTAGAGGCTTTAATGTATACAGTAGTTGTACGATAATTGGTTGGCCGGTTTTGGGGGATTTGATATTTGTTTTTGTAGCCCTAGGGAGAAGACAGTGACAAGTTGTACCCGACAACTATATATATATATATATACAATAAGGTAGTTCTACAGGTTATAGCCTTGCAGGCACCTCTCTCTCTCTCTCTCTCTCTCTCTCTCTCTCTCTCGTTCGGTCTTCTTCGGTGTTTGTTCGGACTAAAACTCTCTCCGTATGTCACTAGCCTAATGTTGTTGTTGTTGTTGTTTTGTAGCGATCTGTTCAGTGATACAGCTGGCGTTATCCGGCATAACAAAAGCTCAGTGTCAGTTTTAAGCCAGTTATCGTCAGTCTTTGCCGGATGTGAACACACACACACACACACACACACACACACACACACACACACACACACACACACACACACACACACACATTCATTTTCGTCACTGAGTCCAGCTTTGACCGCCTACACTGAACTGAGTTACATATTACTGACATCGTGTGTGTGTCCCGAAATGCATTCCGTCGCTTACCAGCAAACAATGAGAAGAGAGCCGATGAGAATATCTGAACAATACATCCTTCTTCTGTGGAAACTGTCTAACGTTCAACCCACATAACTGCGAGCTGCTGAACTGAAGCCTCATCCAGTGAACACGCGCTTGCAGCCAGTCAGCTGATTCCGCGGTGCGCCGGCTGGCCGGCTGGCCGGGTATTACGCGCAGTGCAGCTGATCTCAGCTGACGGGAAACGCCAACAAAGACTTGGGGCAGCTCTGAGGTTGCTGGCCGACCTCGTCAAGGCCGAGGCACAAGGACAGTTCGAGTCCGACCGAAGCATGGGTCGGATCTGTCTTTATCTGAGCCAAGACTGCAGCATGTAAGTGATGCCTTCAATTTTCAGTATAATATTCACTTTGATGCCTCAAGTTTAATTTTAGAACAATGATACACTCTAACACCGCCACTGATTTGGAAAACGGAAGTGTCATGTCGTGCTTGCTGTTTGTTGTGGCTTTCGGGCTTTGTCAGTATGTCCTGCCTGCAGTCATCAACGCTTCTTTTCTATCAGTCGCTGCCGCGTTCTGTCA
>JACVVK020000324.1:232500-325000 GCA_018292915.2 Batillaria attramentaria | reverse complement strand
TATAGGTAGAAATAAGAGAGACAGTAATAATAATAAATAATAAAAATCCCATTAACATAGGCGCTTTTTCCCAGATGTTTGGCTCATAGCGCCGCGAGCTAAACCCAACACGCACGCTCACGTGAATCGCACGCATTCTCTCAGAGAACACGTAACAGTCACGTGCTGCGAAGAGCCAGCTCAACAATGCAAGTTCCGGAATATTAGAAATGCGTTTATTTTCGAATTTTGTGGGCTGAACATTTCCAAACAGAGCAGAGGGGAAGGAAGCCGGAGTACCCGGAGAGAAGCCCCGACGGTTGGTGTGTGTGTGTGTGTGTGTGTGTGTGTGTGTGTGTGTGTGTGTGTGTGTGTGTGTGTGTTGAATTGTATTCACGTGATGAAGGGCCCGCTGAGGGCCTGAAAATTTGGGTTGCCTACTTTGTTTCAAGAATAATCACTGGTTCTCAGGAGTTTTTTTTTATCATTCTCTCTCTCTCTCTCCCTCTCTCTAATACACACACGCACGCGCGCGCGCGCACACACACACACACACACACACACACACACACACACACACACACACACACACACACACACACAAACACAAAACACACCACACACACACACACACACACACACACACACACACACACACACACACATGAGAGAGAGAGAGAGATTACGTAATGACATTATCATGTAGGTTACTGAGGGAGGAGGAGGGGGTGGGGGGGGGCATATTACGCACACCGAGTGATGATTAGATACGTAGTGACCTACGTTTGACCTCTGTCAGGGCCGGATCAAGGGGTATAGAAGGGGGGGGGTTCCAAAATTTTTTGGGGGGGTTTGGGGGTCTCCCCCAATGGGGGTGCAGGGGGCATCAGGACAGCTTGAAAGCCTATGTCTAAGCTGTTTATCAAGGTTTGTAGACAAGATTGTAATCTTTTCTGTTATCGGCATCGGATGGGTGCGCTCCGAGGGCGGAAGGGCGGGGGGGGGGGGGGGGTACCACTTTTCTCATCGGATTTGACCATGAATAAATTTGGGTCCCGGCTGACATGGATTAAAAAAAAAAAAAAAAAAAAAAACGTCCATCTACAGGTACATGTCATTTGCAGGGGGGGGGGGGGGGGGGGTTCCAGAACCTGTGGAACCCCCCCCTGGATCCGGCCCTGTCTGTGTAATGTAATCGTAACTTGTCGACCGGTCTCTGACGTAACTATCGTCTCCTTTACACGGACGGTGTCTGACGTAACTATCGTCTCCTTTACACGGACGGTGTCTGACGTAACTATCGTCTCCTTTACACGGACGGTGTCTGACGTAACTATCGTCTCCTTTACACGGACGGTGAATGTTTCCGGCTTTGAAACATCATGTAACCGAGTGTTGGTGTGTCTTTAACACATCATGTAACGGTGTAACTGTTTCTTTGACACACCATGTAACGGTGTAACCGTTTCCTTGACACATCTTTTGACGGAACCAGCGTTGACACATCATGTAACGTAGTCAGTGTTTCTTTGACACATATATTGGCGCGAGTGTTCGCATGGAAAGGTGACATTGCTTCTTTGCGGACACATGATTCAGGTCTGACTCGTCAGTAACGTGTTTCTTTAACACATCATGTAACCTACGACACCACAGTGTTTCTCTGACACACCATCTAACGTCGTCACGGTGTTTCTTTGACACACCATCTAACGTCGTCACGGTGTTTCTTTGACACACCATCTAACGTCGTCACGGTGTTTCTTTGACACACCATCTAACGTCGTCACGGTGTTTCTTTGACACATCATCTAACGATGTCACAGTGTGTCTTTCGCACACACCATTTAACGATGTCACGCCGTTTCTTTGACACATCATCTAACGATGTCACAGTGTTTCTTTGACACACCATCTGACGATGTCACAGTGTATCTATGACACATCATCTAACGATGTCACAGTGTTTCTACGACACACCATCTGACGATGTCACAGTGTATCTATGACACATCATCTAACGATGTCACAGTGTTTCTACGACACACCATCTGACGATGTCACAGTGTATCTATGACACATCATCTAACGATGTCACAGTGTTTCTACGACACATCATCTAACGATGTCACAGTGTTTCTACGACACATCATCTAACGGTGTCACGGTGTTTCTTTGACAAACCATCTAACCATGTCACAGTGTTTCTGTGACACATCGTCTAACGACGTCAGAGTGTTTCTATGACACATCGTCTATCGATGTCACAGTATTTCTACGACACACCATCTAACGATGTCACAGTGTTTTTTTCACACACGATATAACGTCAAGTCAATCAGATTATTCAAACTCCCTTGGGGGTACAATGTATGTGAAAACAGATGAACACAGATAAACGGCGCTTTAAACGTAACGAGTCACATGTCAGTGTTTCTCTGACACATTATGTAAACGGTACGAGTGTCAGCGTATTTTTTGTTTTTGTTGTTGTTGTTCTTTGACACATCACGTAAAGGCGCCAGTGTATCTTTGACACATCTTGTGTCACAGTGATTCTTTGAAAAAGGCATCATGTTTCACATGTCCCAATGTTTGTCTGACACATTTTGTAACGGCGTTAGTGTTGTCTGACACACATGACGGCGCCAGTGTTTCTCTGACACATCATGTAACGGTGTCGGTGTTTCCCTGACACATCCTGTAACGGTCAGGTGTCGGTGTTTCGTCACGTAATAATGTCAGTGTTTCCCAGACAAATCATATGGAGAGTAGGGACAGCCGAATGGTAGAGCCTTGTATTTCATTCCTCGGGTCGTGAGTTCGAATCCTAGCTGGGGCCAAAATTTGTGTTGGCCGTTTCCTCGTTGCCCCGTCGTTGATATCACCCTTACGCGTGGTGGAAAAGGACGATAAACTCCCAAAACACCCACTCACCCGCGACACGTGTGTCATGCGTGTCATACCGGTGTAGCATCTATTTCAGCACCGCGTATTTCCCGTATCGATCGACGCGAAACTGACCTCCGTCACGCTTACAGCGTGTACACGCCTAAACTTGCGACACTCTGTTAAATTTAGTTCTGTGTCTCTGTCGCTTCCGGGCACGCGCTGGCCGCTTTCCTGTCGATACTAGACGTAGAACAAGGGAACTGAATACAGCTGTATGGGCGCCGTTCAGCATAAATATTTGTTTCGAGAAGGCTGGGTAGGTGTTTTGGGGTTTAACGTCCTTTTCCACCACGCAAGGGTGATATCAAAGACGGGGCAATGACAAAAATGGCCAGCACAAATAGTTGGACCTAGCCGGGATTCGAACTCACGACCCAAGCATTGAGAGTCCAACGCTCTACATTCGGCAATCCCGGCTCCCCTTGTTTCTAGAAATAGACGAGGGAATACGCATAGATTACTTGGCACTGATGATGTTAAGACAGCAGAGAAAACCCGCAGGCAGATTGAGAGAGAGAGAGAGAGAGAGAGGGTGGGGTGTTTGGGAGTTTCACGTCCTTTTCCACCACATAAGGGTGATATCAAAGACGGGGCAACGAGAAAAAAGGCCAGCACAAATAGAGAGAGAGAGAGAGAGAGAGAATCAAGAATCAAGAAAACTTTTTTTTTCAACGGTAGAGGTAATTAAGGTAAAACAGCCAATTTTCATACCTGCCGTTGCTAATTCTAGTAATATCTGTTCTAGTAATGTCTATCTAAATCACACACACACACACACACACACACACACACACACACACACACACACACACACACACACACACACACACACAGAGTCCCATGCAACAGGAACAAAATAGCAATAAATCTATAGTTAAAAGAAACTACACACTAATAAAGAACATTTAAGAAGCGTGACTAACATACCAATGATGTCAGTACATGTAGGAATGGGCGAAAATAAACGTGGGACGATTAAACATCGTGTGACATAAGATATTTGAAGAAAATCTGTTTGAAATTTTTGACAGAGCATGCGTGTTTAACATGCGCTGGAAGACTATTCCATAATGCCGCCCCAGAAAATGAAAGACTACATTTGAAGATGTCAGTTCGCGGCTTTGGGATTATACACAGGCGGTTTGAACAGCCATAACGGGAAGCTGAGCGGTGGCAACAGTCGGATAAATAGCTAGGAGAGAGAGAGAGAGTCTTAATGATTCACAACGATGAAGTTTTTTGGTCATCAGAGTTGCCGCTGCTAAATTTACAAAGTACAAATACAGGATGGCAACACACACATGTATGCGCGCTCGCGCGGCAAGCATAATTATACACAATAATCATGATATCAGTTATGATGTACATACTCATGGGAGTAGCGCGGGTGTATTATTGTTTATGCTTGGGCTTGCGAAACCATGAGAGAGAGAGAGAGACAGAGAGAGAGAGAATGTTTTTTTTTTTGTCATCCGCGAGCATGTTAGTTTTGTGCACCTCCACAGGACCCAGATTCAGTATAGCTTGACAGTGGCTTACGTCAACTGACTGCACGATCAGCTGCACAGAAAGGGTACATGCAGTGATGTAGATAGCCTGTGATTTCCACTCATAAGTGATTGCACTAATGAATCGGTATTTTCATTTTCATAGGCAGAAATCTCATGAAATCTTTCTCACCAGTGCTACCAGTTGAGATCTTTGCACTCGGAAAGCGCGACTGATGTCCTCAACAAGACGGAAGTGCCTGTGTATTAAAAGCAGTTTTACACCGTTTTCATTTCAGCATGGCGACCTTGGACGACTTTGAACTGTAGCCTCGTTCCGGGATTAGGCGGGGACTCCGTGCCTCGGTGCCTGTGACAGAATGGGATGTGTGCTGTGTTGCGCGTGCTTCTGGTGCCAGCCCTTTTAGTCTCCGTGCCTGAGTCGCCATGGCAACGGCAACACGTCAAGGGACGCGACTCAAAACGGATGCAGGTTGTCGTTCTTGGCGGCCAGTCAGTCCTGCTATTGAGGTGGACCGATTGAATGCGCACCGGCGGAGCCAACCAAAAACCGTCGCTCAAAAATTGTCAGCACCTACAACAATTTAGGTGAAATTAGGGGGGTGGGGGGGGGGGTATTTTCTCCTTATAATATTATGATTTTGCAGTTTGTAACAGATCTCATCACCAGGCCTGCCGGCACCGACTAACGTGTCTGTGACGTCACTCGAATATGAAGCGGAAAGGGGTGTGACGTCTGCAGCCACGAGTACTGATGTCCACTTGAAATGGAGGCGTACTCAGTGGAGAAATACTGCCTCGTTTGAGCTGGAGCCTATCGGTCTGTGTTTCTCTTGTCTTTAGGCTGTCTGACGCTAAATGAGCGGGCTGCGTTCGTGACTTGACTGCCTGGTTTGTGACAGTCTTTGTGATCCACTCAGAGGACTACAGAAAAGGTAAGCGATTTTTTTGTTGTTGTTGTCGAATCAGCAGTGTGTGTGTGTGTGTGTGTGTGTGTGCGTGCGTGCGTGCGTGCGTGCGTGCGTGTGTGTGTGTGTGTGTGTGTGTGTGTGTGTGTGTGTGTGTGTGTGTGTGTGTGTGTTTGTGTGGGCTGTGTCTGTTAAAAAGAAAGAGACGGACAGGCTGACAAACAGGCAGAGCGCACGCGTTTTGTATAGCATAATCATATGTTCATCAGAAAGAAAGAAATCCGTACCTACAGAGCGAAGAAGCGATTGTGACGTCATGGGCCCTACCCGAAAGCGTGACGTGGACGGGGGATGGGGATGGGTGGTGTTGGTGGCGTCAGTTCTGAGCCTGGCGCTGCAGGCCGCACTGGTCATGTCTGTCGGGTTACTGCAGGTGGGTGGCATCGCCACAGTCACGTCAGCAGTTTTGGTGACGTCATAATGACGTGTAAGGATTGCGTCATGTTTTAGTTGACAACTTTTCTTTTGAAGTTGTATTTATGTAGTTGTTGTTTGTTTGTTTGTTTGTTTGTTTGTTTTTTCAGTCTCAACAGTCACGATGAACTCAAATGACGTGTAAAGATTGCGGCATGTCATGTGAAGATATTTTCTTGATTTTTTTTAAATTTATGTGTTTATTTATTTCATGCCAATTCATTTTCAATGATGATAATTTTCTGGCTTATGACTGTGATTGTGGTGTAGTTGTTGTTATGGCTATGAGGTCGAGATCTTTGAATTTCACTTCCCTACGTGTCAGTTTCTGTGTATTCGCTCTTGAAGTTAACGTTTCATCCCCTTGCAGATTGAGTTCCGTGAAGCCTTCGACGGAAGCAAGAGCTACATCGCCCTGATCGGGGCGCTCACACTCTGTGGCCAAACTTTGCTCGGTAAGTACACGTCAGTCTGCAGACGTCGCGCACGGTCACGTGGTCTCGGACGTACAGGGGATCCGCGATAGCTCGATGGTGTCAAACCGTTTAAAACTACCATCCTCTCTCTCTGTCTCTCTCTTCTCTCTCTCTCTCTCTCAAATTTTAAACTATTTTCTCGAGTATTTTTTCATTCTCCAAACAGTTTTGTTAATGCCCAAATTGTAAGTTTCGAATGGAAGGTGACAGGTGACCCTTTTGTACAAGTTTCATTCTTTATGCAATGGACGACTCCACTCCTGTCAATGAAAAGGGTCGAGCCCCCTCCCCCCCCCCCGAATTCAGCCAATCGCGTCCCGCGGCATAATGATCACAACACATGACATGGTCTGGCAAACATTTTAGCAGACACTACAACGAGGGAAGCACGTGTAGTTTGATTTGACTGTAACGTGGAAAGAAAGCAGTAAGTCCACTGACGTCGTTCGAGGAAAAAGACCATAACGTCAATCTCTTATACATCTTGAAATCACCCCTTTCCCCATACAATGACGTCATGGACGTACTGTGTTTTGCCAATACACGGCAGAGCAAAAGGGGGCGGGGCTTTGGCCTCGGGGCTTGGCGAGTGGAGTCGTCTATTTCACCAGTGTTGGATAGAAAAACAATCATTGTCATGTCTAGTCCTCGCAAACATTGTTCACACACAGTCCATGGTTCACACACAGTCCATGGTTCACACACAGTCCATGGTTCACACACAGTCCATGGTTCACACACAGTCCATGGTTCACACACAGTCCATGGTCGTCTGTCATCAAAGGATGGGTGTTGTGATGTTGTTACTGTCCCACCGGGTTTTTTTTGTGTGTGCGTGTGTGTGTTTGTTTTTTTCACACACAGCTCATGGTCGTCTGTCACCAAAGGATGGGTGTTGTGATGTGTTTACTATCCCACCGTTGTTTGTGTTGTTGTTGTTGTTGTTGCTGTTGTTTTTCCACACACAGTCCATGTTCTTGTGTCACCGAAGCATGGGTGTTGTGATGTTTTTAACCATTCTTTTCGGTTCTTTTTCTCCCCCCCCCCACCCTTTTTTCGGGGGTGGGGGGGGGGGGGGTTGGGAGGGGGTACCCTCGCCGTGTTAATCTCAGTATGTCAACAGAATTACCTTGTGTTTGCTGAATTTCTGTCCCATTTGCTTGTGTCATGTCCTGAGGAAGGCGAAAGCCGAAACGTTGACCCGTGCCGTCCTTTGTGAAAGTGAAGTGGTTTCTGTACTTTTTGGTCGCTTTCACCGTCATGCGAGTATTACTGACGTTACGCAGGTCCTGTAGCCGGGATTGTGGCCAACGTGCTGACTCCACGTGTCACCATCATGATCGGCGCCATCTTTGCCCTGCTTGGTCTGTTTCTGGCCAGCTTCGCTACCGACCTTCTCACGCTGCTCATCTTCTTCGGAGTGGTGACGGGTGAGTGATTTCCACAACCGATGCTATTGATTCTAATAGTGTTTTTATGTGGTATGGTATTGAGATGTGCGGACAGGGCATACCCTCCCAGGATTTGTGGATGGTGGTTTCTGCCTGTGACGGATGCTGAATGGCGTTTTAGCTCACCACAGGAAGAAGTGATTTGTCGCTCAGAGTTTAAATAGATGGAAGTCTCTCTCTCTCTCTCTCTTATATGTTTGGCAATGTCAAAGAAAGCAATGCTAAACCTAGCCAAGTTTAAAACTAACAATGAAAGTCACATAAGACTTGTGTGTTTCGCAGTCATTGTCTCTCTAGAGTGTTGTTAACGCCTGAATTTGTGGCCCTGTTTTCAGCGTGATTGTACTCTGTAGTTTCTCCACACCCTGACACCGGAAGGGGCAACAGGAAGAAACTGTTTTTGACTTTGACTTTTGAATGAGTCGTGTTCAGCTGTACTCCAATCGCACCTGCTTTCACCTGTTCAATCATTTATTTATTTGGTTGGTTGTTTGTGTTTTGTGGTTTCAGGAATTGGAAACGGGATGATGTATACACCGTCTGCCACAGCCATCAGCTCCTACTTTGACAAATATCGTCACGTGATCAACGGATTCACACTGTCTTCGCCAGGAATCGGGATCCTGGCTGGCCCATACCTGCTGCGTTGGCTCATCGAGAATTTTGGTTGGCGTTTTGCCATGGCAGCAACGGGCTTTGTTACGGCTCAGGTTGGCTGTTTTCTCTCTTTTATCTGATTTCTTTTTCAGAACTGCTGAGAATTAGGTTTGTAAAGCAGCGCTACCTTCGTTTGAGCTATTCCCCAAAGCCCCCCCCCCTCCCTCCCCCCTCCCCAAAGAGAAGTGTTTCAAACGGACACTTTTGCGAAAGTGAACTCTCGTCTTGGAGCTCTCGGCATAGGCAAGATAGGCTTTCATTCCAATTCAGTGACTCAAAAAAACAAACAAACAAAAACAAACAACAAAACAAAACAAAACCAAAACAAAACAAAAAACAAACAAACAAACAAACAAAACAAAAACAAATGACCAATTCAAAACCAAAACGTTACTCGTGTCGCTGCGACCTTTGACACCTTTTCTAAATATCGGTAACGCTCATGCAAAAAAAAAAGAAGAAAAAAAAAAGTGTTACCGAAAGTCCAACTGAAATTTTGTTTACTCTTCCCTGTGTATATACAAGTGCTCTACAGATAATTACGAATACTGTTTTATTGTTTGTTTCTCGTTCTTTTTCAACCGTTTTCAGATTTGCATTCTGGCAGCCCTGTTCTATCCACTCGAAGGTACCGCGTCGGGACCTGCTTTCTGCGCATGCTCTTGTAGAAAGGGCAAGGACGCACATGACGTAGAAGCGCTGCCAGGCAACATCGATGTCAAGGTGAAGGGCGTTCAAGAACATGGGGTCAAGTCGATGGTGGGGTCCAGAACGGCCATGCACATGACGGAGTTTGGAAGCGTGCTGCTCAGTGATTCCGTTCTGTGGACTGCAGAGGAATCGTCCACACTGAGGTGAAGAACAACAACAACAACAACAACAACAAGCAACTAACAACAATAACGGCCAACAACAACGTGCAACACACCAAACACACGAACACTTCAGAAATTCTGGCAATCACACAAACAATCACACAAAAAACCACGAAGAAACAGAAACCAAACGAAATCAACAACAACAAAAACAAACAAAAAACACAGTGAGTGAAATTTGAGTATTTTTCTTTCCCCCCCCCCCCTTTTTTTTGGGGGGGGTGGGGGTGGGGTGCTTCATTCAGTTTGAAATGTACAGTATCACTTGAACTTGGGTCAGCAGATTTGTGAGCTGTACTACATGTAGTAAAAGGATGTAAGCGCCGTGGATTTGTGATGTACTTAGGCTTGTACACCGTATGACGGTGTAGCTTTGATGTGGGTGAGCCCTCAGCCAGTCACAGACCAGCTGTTGATATTTCTCTGAAAATTATAATACGGTGTCTCCGTTGGTATAGTTCGCCTGCTAGGGGTGCAAATGTTCCGGAAGCGCGTCGTTTGCTGACCATGGCGTGGAAATATCGCGAGACTTGACCGGTCCAAATGTCAGAATACATTTGCACCCCCCCCCCCCCCTCGCGCAACGAGTATACAATCGCCCCTCCTAGTGGTCGAACCCGCCCAGGTGAATGACTGGTATACAAGTGCACCCCGTAACGGGCGAACTATACCAAAATGAGCAATACTGTCTGGTGTTCCAGAGAACGCTTGCAGCACCTGATGCGTCGCAAGTTCCTGTGGGTGATGTGTCTCAACCAGCTGCTCCTGATGGCCGGCTTCTCTATCAACACCGTCCTCTTCCCTTCCTACGCCCAGAGCGTCGGCATCCCCTTCAACGACATACCCAACCTCTACCTTGTCTACGGGGTCACGATGACAGTGAGCAGGGTAACTGGGGGCTTCGTGTTTAGCCGCGTGCCCAACCATCTGTTGCCGGTTTTCTTCGGGTTTCAAGTCAGCGTCGCGCTCGTGCTTGGCCTTCTGCCGTTCTGGGGAACATCAATGGCTACCCTCTACGCTTACACGCTTCTGATCGGTCAGTTGCTTTAAAGTCTCAGTATGCATGATAGGTATACAATGTTCAGCGTGTTGAAAACATTTCATCGAATGCGTTGACTCGGTGTATCACAGTCAGTCACCTGGGTCACAGTATAGCGTCTGAGACTATTGGGGTGACTCTGGTCCTGGTGACTAGACTTTTTTTTTTTTTTTTTTTGCTGCCCCAACTCTTTTTGCCAGCTCCAGTGGTGTTCCTTCCAGCTCATGGGTGGAATCCACGGAGGGCTCGAAAGCTGGGACAGTTTTTATCATGCATGAGGATGGAGATGAGGATGGAGATGAGGATGGAGATGAGGATGGAGATGAGGATGATGGTAAGATGATGCCATGGAGGTGTGGTTTGGGACTGGGGGACAGGGCCGCATTCCACGCTTCCTGTCACAAATATCCCGGCGTTTACCAGGCCCGGGAACTACGGCACCTGCGGTGCCGGCTGTGTAATCATCCACATCATAAGACGTGTCATACAAAGGGAAGGACCCCCCAAAGTCGCACCCGTGAAGTGGGTGAATCTCGGCTTTGTGGCAACAGCCTCCCCATAGGGCCCATAGCACACCCGCTCTGGGTAGGAGCCGACCTAGGTGGGAAATATCCCGCTTGCCTCGGCTGGGACTCGAACCCGGGTGTCCCAGTCCATGGTCGGAAGTGCTAACCACTACACTACGGGGGCCGGTGTGGTGACTAGACTTGACTTGGACACACGGAGATTTACCGGTCTGTAACTTCCATTTACCACCTCGTCATTATTTACCGGTCTGTAACTTCCATTTACCACCTCGTCATTATTTACCGGTCTGTAACTTCCATTTACCACCTCGTCATTAGTTCTTTTCGTCAGTTTTGCTTCTCTGGTAGTGCGAGATGCCAAGCTTGCTTTTCGATGCGCCTGTCAATGATACGTTAAGTTTTGTCTGTTGTTTCTTTGTATCATTTTCTTTTTGTTACGTTAAAAAATTTCCACTGCAGGTGTGACGTATGGTCCGACGTTCCTATTGGTCACGCCGATCCTCATTCATCACGTGGGACTGGAGGACCTATCAGTGGCCTTCGGCTGCGTCATGCTGTGCTGTGGGATGGGATACGTCATCGCGCCTCCCCTTGGAGGTATTTTTACCTTTTTTTTTTCTCCTCTCTCTCTCTCTCTCTCTCTCTTAGTTCAGTTCAGGCAAACCGTGATGGCCGAATAGTAGAACGTTGGACTCTCAGTGCTCGGGTCGTGAGTTCGAATCCCGCCTGGGGACAAATATTTGTACTGGCCTTTTTCTTGTTGCCCCGTCTTCGACTTCATTCTTACGCGTTGGAAAAGAACTTTAAACTCCTAAAGTTCAGTTCTGTTCAAGATGGCAGCTCCGCAGCATGGTAGAAACATGGTAGGAAACATCTTTGAAGATAATTCTTATCGGTTAGTCTGAGACTCGGGATGTAATAATGATGATCTAACATGGCTTCCTTTGTGGCATTGTTAGTACATGTATTTTAATTTTTGTCGTTCGTGAACCTTCATCATCGGTGTGTGTGTGTGTGTGTGTGTGTGTGTGTGTGTGTGTGTGTGTGTGTGTGTGTGTGTGTGTGTGTGTGTGTGTGTGTGTGTGTGTGTGTGTGTGTGTGTGTGTGTGTGTGTGTGTGTGCAGGGTTGATGTACGATGTGTTTGGGGATTACAAAACAACCTACCACATGGCCGGTAAGATTCAGATTTGTTAAGTAAATTGGACTAAAAAAAAACAAACAAGGAGGAACGGCCCCGTCCTACAAAGTTGTTTCTCCAAATTTCATTTTATTTTTCTCTGTTTTGTTGTTATTGTTGCCGGTTCTCCCTCTCCAAGTTCTTCCAATGACACTAGATCCCGGCTCTACGACCTCGACCGATTAGTCACGTGACTGAGGGTGGGGCCGGGTGGGGGGAGAGAGACAGACAGACAGACAGAGACAGAGAGAGAGAGAGTGGGTGGGTGGGTGTTTAGTTTAACGTCCTTTTCCGCCACGTAAGGGTGATCAAAGACGGGGCAACGAGAGAAAGGCCAGCACAAATATTTGGCCCAAGCCGGGATTCGAACTCTCGACCCGAGCATCGAAGGTCCAACGCTCTACCATTCGGCCACCCTGGCTCCCCAGAGAGAGAGAGAGACGTCAGTTCCGTGAACTAAACATTTGACGTCAGCCTCAGGCAGGTCGTCATACAGAGAGAGAGAGAGAGAGAGAGATGACGTCAATTCCGCGAACTAAACATTTTGACGTCAGCCTCTAGCACTGCGATCGTCTGAGGAAGCTTGTTTATGTCTTGTGATTTCCCTGTTGGCTTTGTGGCTTCCCCGATTGAATTATTTTTCACACGAAATCTGGAAGATCTAGAGGGCTGGTGAAATGTCGGAGGCAGTGACGATACTTGCTTATTTTGTCTGTGAACTAAGCGTTTGACGTCAGCTTCACATTGGTGGTATGACAGATGATGCTTGTGCATGTCTTGTGATTTCCCTGTTGCTTTTGTGACTTCCCTGGCTGAATTAATTTTTACATAAAATCTGGAAGATCTAGAGGGCTGGTGAAACATGGACTAGAATACCTTGGATTGTACTTATGAAATCGAAAATTTGGAACTCTTTTGACCGGTGCTTCTCGCAGAAACTTGAAAAAGTTATATTTATCTAAAAGTTCAGTTATTCTAAATGCTAAAGCTATAATAGTGCAGTAGTTCCTGTCATATGTGCAGTTGTCACACTAGACAAAAACGCCGGGATGATAAGTAATTTGCAGTAGTCTTTTCATAAGATATTTGATCTTATGTGCAAACCATCCCTACCTCGGAAATATTTTTTTTTACACAAAACCAGTCAGAGCTACAGAGCTGTAGCACGAGTACAGGCAGTGTGATTGGGTGAACTTCCAAAGTCTAGAAAATGAAGGAATTTGAACAACTTTTCGAAAAAAAATCGTAACATGACCGATTTTTTAAAATCGGCGATAACTCTTCTGAAAATGCAGCAGGCTAAAAATCGTGAAAGGTAGCTCTGGAGAAGGTGATTTCCCATTCTATCTCAAAGTAAAAAGACCTCCATCGAGGTGGTTTAGGAGATAGCCATCATTACATCCGTCCACACACACACACACACACACACACACACACACACACACACACACACACACACACACACACACACAGACACACACACGTCTCACAACTCCCGCCAAAAAGAACGCAGCAGCATAGTGTGCACGTCAAGTGTCTATGACGCAGGTTTCGTTACGTCACTATGTGCGTGAATGTTTGTATTGTGTGGAGAAACGTCTCAGTCTTGTTTTGTATCACTGAAACTTGCTGCTGCGCGCAGCAAAATCTGCCCCGTCTCATAAAGTTGTTTCTCTATAGAGAAACAACTTAAAAAACTCAACAACTGTAAACTTGTAATGTCGCCAGCGGCCACGTGCGAGTTGCATGGAGACGACCACTTGGCCGTACCTGTAGTCTGTTTCATACAAACGCGTCACTTCACTTGCAAGTGAAGTGGACGGCAGGTGCGTGTTTTGGCTCACGTGTTTGGCTCATATCATGGCAACGACAGCCACCAAAATGGTTCATATTAACACACATCGGACTGATGTCATGTTCGTGTCACCGTTATAACCCAAGGTCGGGCTGTGAGCTTAAAAGCTCAACAGGGGATTTGGTCTAGTGGTTAAGGCATCCGGATCCTGAGCTGCCTGGTTCGAGTCCCCGGTGGGCAGGAATATGGTGAGATTTTTCCTTACCATATCGAGTCAAACCCATGTGCAGACTCGTTTACGGTGCCTGTCTCGCCTTCGTGTACACACGCACGCACATACATCACATAAAGTAGCGCTTAGCGGCAGGTTTTCACTGCTTCGTCCTCCAGCCCTGCGGCGCCGTGAGCATTTCAGCAGAAATGGATATGTGCGCCGAGGAAAAGTCTACCATACCATACCATACATACCATACCATACCATACCATACCATAAGACCTGCAGCATGTATCATGATATGATAACGGTTCAGTTGATAACTACAAAGACATATTAAGGCCATACAAAGTTTCTGCTTCCAGGTAGTCTGGTTGGATTGGCAGCTGTTTCTCTTCTTCTGCTCCTGCTTATCAAAGACTTGAAACGACCAGATATTTGTCCTGACCCGAAAATGGAGGCTCTGATTCCGGACAGTCCAGAGGAGACGTCTAGCGATTCGTCCGACTCCGCGGAGAGGACCAATGAAAAATCGCGTGACAAAGAAGACGCGGCATCCGTAGTGCATGTGATCTATGACGTAGAGGACCTGCGCAGATTCGTTTTGGATCGCCACTCGTGAAAACGATAAGGCAAGCGAGTCATGTGTACAGTAGAGCTGAAATACATGTTGTTATTGTTGTTTTTTTTACGTTGTTTTGTTTTGGACTTTTTTGTGACAAAGTGAGTCTACGCAACAGCCCTCCGTCTGTCTGTCTGTCTGTCGTCTGTTAAAGAACTTTTACTGAGGAATTACAAACACCAGAAGCATTGAATTTGGCTTGCTGATAGACAGCGATAAGACTCTTCCAAACCGACCCTTTTGAATGACCTTGACCTTCAGTCAAGTGCGTACTAGAGCAATGAAATATTCAAACGTGTACATTTACGCAGAATGAAATGAGGAACCGGGAAGAAGCAGGCGTCAGGTTAGTTCCGTAATTACTTCCCCTTCGTAGGACAATTTCTTGTGCTTGTAATGTTTACTGATACACGTAAGTCGCAAAGGCTTGCCGTTCGTGTGTGTGTGTGTGTGTGTGTGTGTGTGTGTGTGTGTGTGTGTGTGTGTGTGTGTGTGTGTGTGTGTAAAACTCTTGCATTCAGGTTTGTTTCAGGTTTGTTGTAAATCATTCAACCTGTTCAATTGAATTATGCATGAAGATATTTTGTTTTGTTTATAATATCATTTTACTTCACAAGTCAGACCATATTGCTCCTTGTTATTTTCAGGGATCTGTTGTACACAGATAAAATGGCAGTTTTCCATATCTTTCACACGTTTCAGGGTGAAACACTCTCTGTCACACAGAGTTAATAATGCTGATATTTTCTCATTACTTTTGAATGGATCATTTTATTATGTAAAAATTGTCGTCGTATTCTCACATTTGTCCTCAAATGTTGTTGTCACTGACTGTGTTTTACTGCACCTCCCAACAGCCTTATCCCCAACATATAATTGTACATTAATTGTCTTCTTGTCTTCACAGATAGGAATAAAGAGAACTGCCAAAATAACCAGTGTGTGTGTGTGTGTGTGTGTGTGTGTGTGTGTGTGTGTGTGTGTGTGTGTGTGTGTGTGTGTGTGTGATCAGCATCCTACAAATACGGCACATATTCGCACTAATGTGATATATCTGTTCCGGCTAGCTTTCGAATAGGCCAACTTACCTCCTCCTGATTCAGCTGCTCTGTGTGTGTGTGTGTGTGTGTGTGTGTGTGTGTGTGTGTGTGTGTGTGTGTGTGTGTGTGTGTTTGCATATTTGTTGGTATGAGTGCGGGAGTTCGAGCACTGAGTCACTTTGTGAGAATTTTGCGCTATATAAGTACAATTATTATTATTATTATTGTTTGTCTAGTAATATGGCAAACACTTCTCCAAAGCAGACAGACGAAACATAACACATTTTGCTTTTTTAAAACTTTTTTTTTCTGTCTGACGGCTGTAACTCCATGCCTGGTTTCAACTCGTCAGTATGTCCAGAAGAAGGAATCAACTGTCATTTATCCTAGACCCGTGGCAGATATTAAGTGAGGTATGGACAATGGCAACCATGACACACAAATCGCATTGTAGTGGGGCGACTAGGCTAACATTTCGTTCATTTGTCGTGGCACGGTTTGGACTGCATATTCAATTGTGCGATGATTTATTCCATAGGCGAACACACACACACACACACACACACACACACACACACACACACACACACACACACACACACACACACACACACACACATCTAGAATGCTTTCATGAAGAAATCCTGGTCACTTTGGTGGAAGTATGGCGCCTACCCCGGTCACAGTTACACAAAAAGAAAAACAACAGTAACGCTCCAACTCCTATCGTCCCACCTGAAACAAACGAGTTCACATCTCTTGTCTTATCCTTTCTTAGCTCGTGTTTTATGTACTTGTATCCATGTAGCCTGTGTACTGTTCTGTCCCGCCTACCAGCACTGGCAGCGGTAAAATGCACTCCTAGTACTGAGTCCTAGGCTCCTAGCGAATTTCTTCGGCTCACCCGGGGCACTGAAGCGCCATGCCGTCGGCTCGGCAGTGAATAGCATTAATAGGGTTGTCACACGTTTGCGATTCTGCCGGCCTACCAGCGGTAAAAATAATGTCCTCAGGGCCAATATTTAATCCGCTGGTAGCGGGCACTACCCGGACACGCCGCCGCGATGCCTGTGATTAGAACACGGTTCTATTTTTTCCTCGCCGCGCGCGACAATCGCCGCTCGCGGGCTGTGTGTATTGTCTAGCGCCAAGCCGGCGGTGCAAGCCACTCACTGCACGTTGGTAGCGTGTGAACGAAAAATCCACTCGGCAAGCTTGCTTGCAGGCATTCTCCGTGTGAAAAGGCCTTAACACGGTCTATTTTTTCCTCACCACGCCAGTCAATCGCCGCTGATGTGCGCTTTCGCTCCGCTCGGGCCGGCGGTGCAGTTACTGCACGTTGGTAGCGTGTGAACGGAAAATCCACTCGGTGAGCGTGCGAGGTCGCTGCAGACACTCATGGCGTGTGCAAAGGCCTTTAGGTTACCAGATGCACCGCCGGCGTGGCGAAAACGCACGGTCAGCGGCGACTGACTGGCACGGCGAGGGAAATAAGGCCAGTGTTCAATTCACTGGCGTCACTCTCAGTCCCTCCGGAGAGCCGCTTTAATTGGATGAGAGTGCATTTTTTTTATTTTTTTTTTACCGCTGGTAGGCCCGGCGTGCAAAATGGCCGAGTGGGACGAGCCTGTGAGAAAATGGAGGGGTTCACTTGCTTAGCTGCTTGTATGAGTGTCTGTTGTGTAATATGGCATGTGTATTTTGACGAGCAGAATTATATTTGATGGGTGTTACTTTTACCTGCTAAATAGAATGAAAATCTGTATGTCCCTTGAAAGTCGTACAGCATGCCTGCACACAATGGAATAAACAATAATAATAATAACAACAACAAAAACAAAGACAGCAAATATCGCTCAAACAAAATATGTCGGTCAATCAAGCAAAGGTTTATCTCATGATCAAACACTAAAACAATGCTCGCAATATGTTGACCTAGTACATGACCCCCCCCCCCCCCCCCCCAAAAACAAAACAACAAACATATAAACAAATCAAAACAAAACAAAAACATAAACAAAAACATAAACAAAAACAAAGAAAATCCCCCCCCCCCAAAAAAAAAACCACACACACACACACACACAACAAAATCCTCCCCCCCCCCACCCCCCCAAAAAAAAGCAAACAAACAAACCAAAAACAACCACCACCACCACCCAAACAAATAAACAAACAAAAAACCCAGAAATAAAAGGAAATGCGATTTCAAAAAAAAAGACAAATACACACCATAGTAACGAAAATCGTCACGTTTAAACGAACCAAACAAGCAAGTACATTACCAGCAACAGGAGGTCCTATAACAAAGCCGATTCCTCCGCACAACATGTTGATGCCAAACGCTATTGACAGATCTTCCAGCCCGATGTACTGGATCAGAACTGGGGTCAGCAGCATAAAAGCGGGCGCGTACGTAAGTCCTGAGGAAACATAATAATGATAATGATAATACATGTAGTAATAATCCGGTGTCCCGTCCTCCCCTGACCCTCCCCCCCCTCTCCCTTCCAGCCCCCCCTCCTCCTCAAACACACACACACACACACACACACACACACACACACACACACACACACACACACACACACGCGCGCGCGCGCGCGCGCGCACGCACGCACGCACACACAACAACAACAACAACCCAAAAGAAAGAAACAACAACAAACAAACAAAAAAAAAACACCAGCAAAAAAACAACCAGCTAAACAAAAGCGATCACAAAACAACATTAACAGAAACACCACCAAACAATTAATAAACAATTAATTGTGTGTGTGCCTTAAGCGCAGCGAGTCCTTTGCACCTGGAGAGCAGCGCGCTATGAAAAAACTATGTTTTATTATTATTGATTAATAATAATAAACAGAAAACTATTATAACACACTAACAACATCCAGGCATATATATATATATATAATAGGAACCAAGGTGTCGCTAAAGCTATATTATATATATATATGAATGAAAGAACCTAGATAATCAGATATACAGTGTAACAAAATACCACAGTCTCCTTAAGTTGTAATAACAAGTGAAATACATCTTACCGACGACAAAACAGAAGACGCAGAGCGCCTCGAATGACACACCATATAAAGGCATGAGCCCCAGTACCAGCGCAAACCCCATCTCAAAGGCCAACATACAGGCGACAAGATGGCCGTTGAAGCGGTTGAAAATGAAGCCACCGCCTACACGCGCTGTGATGAATGTGACAGCGTACACCTGACAGAACAAACGTTGAACAGTTTTGGACAAGTTACTGACGCTCAGGTGGTATAGTTGGCCCGTTAGGGAGTGCAAATGATAATAATAATAATAATTATTTATTTATTTATATAGCGCTGTAACCTACTTATAAGGCAGTTCTAAGTGCTAATGTATACCAGTCAATTCCGTCGATATTTCGCATAAAGTCAAGTCGTAGAAGGAAGTCTTGCAGCCACGTGACTTCACCTCGCCAGACCCCGGAGTACACTTGCACCCCCTCGTTGCGGGGATACAGTCGCCCCCACCAGTGGACGACTGGAGTACACTTGCCCCTCCTGCGCATGACTGGTATACATTTGCACCCCCTAACGGGCGAACTATACCAATACGTTACTAACAACGTGAGCTGAGGGTACTTCATAAAGAAATGACACTGTCTTCTTAAAGTCTCAACAGGAACGACAGGCATACGACGCGTCATTGGGTTGGAAGTAGGATGCATGATGTGTTTGCATATCCAAGTTACATCACTAGAAAAAAGAAAGGATTGAACTTTCTAATGATATCAACACAATTTCTGTGCTATCAAAACTGTATTTTCTGAATCTTGTTTTCAAAAATGCCGAAAAACGTGCGTCACGGAGATTGCGTCTTTACATAAAGAGATAGAGAGAGGCGGACAGACGCAGACAAAGGCACAGAGAGAGAGAGAGAGAGAGAGAGAGAGAGAGAGAGAGAGAGAGAGAGAGAGAGAGAGAGAGAAAATCACAATCACAATCACAATCACACTTTATTTTTCAAGGATGAAAGATTAAGTACAGCATCCTTTTCTTCAATCTTGTCCTTGCTACATTCTACTAACACACACACACACACACACACACACACACACACACACACACACACACACACACACACACACACACACACACACACACACACACACACACACACTCTCTCTCTCTCTCTCTCTCTCTCTCTCCAAATTCAAGTAGAATAACATCAAACTGATGGTAAAAGAGAGACATAGAGAGACAGAGACAGAGAGACTACTTACCAGAAAGATGTCAGGATACTGACTGAATGGTACCCCTATGCTGACAACATAAGCAGGTAGATGGATCATGTCAATACTGATTCCTGCTGACAGCAGCGCCTGGTTCGCGCACATAATCCACAGTTGTGTGTTGCCAACCACTCGCCACACCTGATTCCTACAACCATAAACACACTGAACACTAACAGACACAAATGCCCAGACTTGTTAACGTTTAAAAAAAAAGAAGCAGGCGAGATGGAAAGAAGAGATTAAGAGAATGTCCCAATGCGCAAACTATTTACACAGTTTGGTTCTTTACCAAGAAAGTTAACAATGAAGCCAGCAGAGTACCTTACTGCTGAGCAATCTGATAATTTTTTTTTGTATTATTATTCAACACATTCGCGATCCCCCCACACCCCCAACCCTACACACACACACACACACACACACACACACACACACACACACACACACACACACACACACACACACACAGAGCCACAGAGATGTAACCCTCCGCAGATCCAATCACAGGCACAACTGAGGAGCTTCCAGAAATCAAATCCACTACCTGAAAGTGCTGCGCCCTTTTTCCTTTCCATCATCTGTTTGTCCAGCGGTTGAAGCTTGTCCAAGCAGAGCTTTGTCTGCCGATGACGTGTCTGTTCCGTTGATGGTTCTGGATTTCCGTGACTTGTCGAGTGATAACTTTGAACTTGTGCGTTTGGCCACGCAGCACTGTGGACGAGGCGCTGTGATGGTTGTGCCTGGCGCTGGAAATACCAAGGCTCCCAGGACACAAATCTGGGCTGCGATACACCCACAGATGGACATGCTGAGAAGACAGACGCCAAACACAAGCACGCTTTTTTTTTCTCTCTCTGCCCGAACTCTTCGCCAGCTCCAGTGTATACCTCCCAGGTCATTGGGTGGAATCCATGGAGGGCTGGAAAGCTGAGGCAGTTTTTATTATGCATGATGGGGATAATAATAGGATGAAGCTGTGGAGGTCCATGTTGTTTGATGATAGGGCCCATTTCGCGCTTCCTTTGGGGCCAAATATTTGTGCTGGCTTTTTCATCATTGCCTGTCTTTGTTATCACCCGTATGTGGTGAAAAAGGACGTTAAACCCCCAAACCCCCAACCACCCATCCCTAAGGACTCATCACGAACAGGCAGACTTCAACACACCACCACCACCGCCACAACCCCCCCCCCCCACCCCCCCAAAAAACAAACAAACAAACAAACAAACAAACAAACAACAACAAACAAAAAAAGAAACAAAACAACAACAAACATACAAACAAAACAACAACGAACAAAAGAAACAAAACAAAACAAATATTAAAAAAAACCCAAAACAACAAACAACAAGAAACAACAGCAAAAACAACAATAACAACAACAAAACCCCATTACCTGTAACGCCACCCATACGAGTCGAGAAACCATCGTCCAAGATACGGGGCAGTCAGGAGTCCCACTCCAGGTGAGCCCATGACAAAGCCGATAGCGATCTGTCGATACTTGTGGAAATACGACGTGTACGCTGTTGCACTCGATGTGTACAAAGTCCGGCACCCAGCCCTGAAAAGCAAGTCGGTGGTCTAGTGGTTCAGAGACTTTGCCACCAATGCGAGAGGTCAGGTTCGAGTCCCAGTCGGGGCGAAGAATTGTTTCCTTCTCGTAAGTGGCACCGTTCATTCAGACCGATCGTCGGGGGGTTCTCTCCGGGTACTCCGGCTTCCTCCCCACCCCTCTCCCTCTGCTTTGGAAATGTTCAGCCCACAAAAATTGAAATAAATGCAATTCTAAATTCCAAAACTAACCTAGCTGAGCTGACCCTTCGCACCACGTGTTTGTAATGTGTTCATGTCCAGTGTGTGAGAGAATGCGTGTGATGTACGTGAGCGCGCGTGTTGTGTTCAGCTCGCGGCGCTTTGAGCCAAATCAAGAAACTGGGGAAAAGCGCCAACACAATACACACTCATTACTATTATTATTATTCTCTGAATGCTGAACAGAATCGGAAACAGGTTGAAAACACCTCATCCAAACACAAAAAGCCGCAGTAACACTGAACACACATTTCCAAATCAGCGGTAACACCTGCCACTAGCGGCAGAGGTTAGGGGTTCGAGTCCAGCTTGGGCCGTCGGTTTTTTCACTTCTGGTACGTGGCTCCCTTAACTTCGGGCCAATCGTAGGGGGTTCTCTCCGGATACTCCTGCTTTCTACCCTCAGCTTTAAATAGGTTCATCCCACAAAAAACCCAAAGATATGCAATTCTTAATTTTGATATTTGGATACCACAGCTGACCATCTGCACCGCGTGATGTAATATATTAATGTCGGGTGTGTGAATGGAAGCGCGTGATTCACGTGAGCGTGTATATTGATTTCCGATTGCTGAAGCAATACGGTAAAACTACTATATCAAAGCACATCTACTACTGTTATTATTATTATTAAAAACCCTACCATTTATGAGGCCGTACGTAAGAAGGAGAATCCAACGAGATTCAGCAAAACTTGCAGCCATCATGCCAAGGGACATAAGCGCGCCTCCCGACATGATGGTCACCCTTGGAGTTACCCGGCTGGTGAGGACGCCGGTTACCGGACCTGTGCTCATTCAAGTAATCGAACAAGCGCAAAAAAATAATTAATTAATTAAAAAAGTACATAAAATAAATAAATTCATTAAAAAAAATAAAAATAAAAAACTCTTGGTATACTCATCTTGTTCAAAAGCTACAGTTAAAGATCCGCCACGTTGAACAGTATCGCAGATCTGTAGTCTTACATTAATGTAATTATTTTTATTAATTTAACAGGTACATGAGTGGAAGAATTAGAATTTTCGTCGGCCAGCATAGCGTGTAGACGGGATGCATCGCATTTAGAGCTCTACTAATTATTCAGATTTGCAAAACAGGGTACCTCAAACAAACACCAAACATGACCCACCGGTCACTTTGTGTCCTTACGCCTGTAAGCGTCAGCTTAATGAATGTCAAACAGACTTACCCAGCATGCCAGAGGAACAGACAAAGATAGAACCAATCAAAGCCATGAAACCTCTGCTGCCTCCAAACGTCTCTAGAAAATCTAGCTGCAAGGAAACAAAACACGGGTGACGGGGCGTGGCAACTCACTCGATCGTATGGCAACACGCGCATGAAATTGAAACAAGGAGGAATGGACCCATCCCATCAAGTTGTTTCCAAATTTCATGCTATTTTGTCGGTTTTGTTGTTGGTGGTGTTGATGGTGATGGTGGTGTTTTGTTTTGTTTTTGTTGCGGGTGGTATTTTGTTGTTGTAGTGGTTGTTGTTGCTCTCTCTCTCTCTCTCTCTCTCTCTCTCTCTCTCTCTCTCTCTGTGGGTGTGTGTGGGGGGGGGAGGAGAGACAGAGAGAGAGAGAGACAGAGGGAGAGAGACAGAGAGGTTAATAAGTAGATCCGGAAGACATGGCCTCAAAGAAGGCGTGAAATGATGAAAAGATAAAAAACGTGTGTACGTGCGTGCGTGCGTGCGTGTGTGTGTGTGTGTGTGTGTGTGTGTGTGTGTGTGTGTGTGTGTGTGTGTGTGTGTGTGTGTGTGTGTGTGTGTGTGTGTGTGTGACACTGACTGGCTGAATTATAATTAATCAGGAAATAATTACCTGAAATATTCCTGCTAGCACCATGAAGACGTCCATAAGCGCCATATTGATGCATGACGCAATCAACACCACCCACGCCCATCCACCATCCACGTCATGTGTCTTTGTTTCGTCACCGCAGTCATTAGTGTTATCTTCATTGGAGGCGTCATCATTGCCGCACACGTCATAATCCTGATTTTCTGTGACGTCATAACGAAGTTTTGTGTCGATATTTATCTTGATGACGCCATTCGAACCGTTTTTGTAAGTTACGTCACCCATGACGTGATGAAATCTTCGAAAGCGCCACAAACGGTTTTTGATGGAAAGCAGCTGTGTTGAAACCTTCCTGGAATTCAAAAGAAAACAAAACGGCAGCTCAACATCTCTGTAATAATAATAATAATAATAATAATACATGTTCGTTAACTTTCCTGCTTTTTGCATCAAGGCTTTACTTTGTTTGTGTGTGTGTGTGTGTGTGTGTGTGTGTGTGTGTGTGTGTGTGTGTGTGTGTGTGTGTGTGTGTGTGTGTGCGTTGCAGACACTGTCACTGTCTAGGTGTGTATGTGGTGTGATGCTAGACACCGCAAAAACAGCTCAGAACGTAATGGCGGCATTACTCCTTTCAGCGGTGTTATAATTATGTTTGTAGTGTATAGTGTTAAACATGTTTCCCCAAGGCAAATACAATATGTATACATGTATGCATGTATCTATGGACCACCTTGCATGCCGTACGTGGTCGCCCGGCTTCAGTGTACAAAATCGCCAGAAGCTTAACTTGTTGAAGTTGTACCTAGAGCAGTGTTGGTTTGTGTGTGTGTGTGTGTGTGTGTGTGTGTGTGTGTGTGTGTGTGTGTGTGTGTGTGTGTGTGTGTGTGTGTGTGTGTTTAATTCTAAATAATATTTAAATTTGTTAAGAAACACTACAGTAGTAGCAGTAGTACTAGTAGTAATAGTAGTAGTAGTAGTAGTAGTAGTAGTAGCAGCAGCAGTAGTACTTTCTAGGAGTAGTCGTAGTGGAACTAAATTCCCAAATCATTGAAAAACAACGATAATGACATTGAAAAACAACGATAATGACATTGAAAAACAACGATAATGACATTGAAAAACAACGATAATGACATTGAAAAACAACGATAATGACATTGAAAAACAACGATAATGACATTGAAAAACAACGATAATGACATTGAAAAACAACGATAATGACATTGAAAATATTAGGTGAAGTCAATTTCAACCAAAGGAAAAAACTGACTAACAAAATAACAGAAATTATCATCCAGAGCGGTTTCTTTTTCCTTTGATCTCTCCTGTGGAATAAGTGTCCTTATTGTACTAGTAATGGATAAATCATGTGAGACAGAGCATGACATCACATGACAATCAGGCATGGTTTCCTGCCAGAAGGTTCTCTCTTACAGATACATGGACAAAGAACAGAGATACTATCTTTTTGGCAGAGAACCATCGATGAACAAGTATTGCTACTCTTCGGCGGGAACTCGATTCCTGTGTTAACACGATCAACGACGGAACATTTTGACTCGGAATATCGGTGTTTCCAGCTTCATAAACGCGTTGTTCAAGTACAAAATGACAGTATCCTGTACCTATCAAACACTTCTTACTCAAATCACGGACAGTTTTAACGAAGACTTACAAAAAAACAAAACAAAACACGTTCTCAAAAAGTTCACCCGAAGCTGGCGTCTCACCAGTTACATGTATGCTTTTTACTGACTTGGCTGACTGTGGCTGACTGTGGCTGACTTGGCTGACTGTGCAAGCCGGAGGCAAATACCGCTGCTCAAGTTCAAGACGACAGCATACTTTACCTAACAATCACTGCGTACTCAAACCAGTGGCAATTTCAACGCTGTGAAGCCAACTCCCTGTGACTTAAAGCTGCATCGAATCGAGTCGCTGCAGTCGTCTGCTGTCGGTGCAGCGACTGAATGGAAGCCGATTTCTGTCTAGATCTCCCATTCAACAGAAGCTGCTTGAATAGTTTGATCATGCAGGCTGTCAGAAGATGTAGCTGTTGATGTAATGACACTTTAATCGAATATTAGAATAAACACTCACGAACCTTCATATTTCACGAAAGACCGAGACAGGAACACTCGCGCTCGAAACGTGATCATGCTCGCAGAACGTGAACAGACCGAGCTGTGCTTGATCGGTTTCGAATTCACCGATCAAATTTGCACTTCCTTCAAAGTGTTACCCTGTTTGTTTGTGTCTTCAGCCGAAGTTTAGAACTTGTGCTTTTGTTTGGGTTTGAGTTCATGAGTGAACTGACACTGTCTTCCTAGCATAAAAAAGGCGGCACTTTATTCTGTCGCGTCTTGCTCTCCCGACGTACACACCCGTGCGTTTGCCATGTGCAGCTTTCGGCTCTGAATAGTATAAACGTTTAATATACACCATAAAATGGCACAAAAAAAGGATGATGAAGCATTTACACCCCATCAAGCTGTTGCTCACCGACCCGTATTTTGATCCAAAATGTGTGTAAATGCCAAGTCCCAAGGTTTGTAAATGCTAACACTACTCTAAAGCTCAGGGTTCATGTCCGCCTTGTACTAAAATACTCGTCGGTATACAACAGCTGGGGAATAACAGCTACATATCTCACACAGCACTGTTAGTTCTACAAACATGCTACTTCAGCTACTGTACCCAACACTTGCAGCAACTGAGAACACAACAGCTCTGTTTCTCACGGAAATTCACCGTATTCAGTTTCGCGTTATCAGCAACAATCAACTGAAAATTAATTCAGTTTGAAAACCTGTTGTCGCCATTCATAATCCCCGCCGGCAGTATGTGAACACATTATAGCCGATGCGCCCAGCTAACAGTGCTCTAATTCTAAGTCCCTACTATGATATTCGTAGATCCTAAGTCCCTATATTCGTAGATGCTAGGTCCCTATTCCCTATGTTCGTGAATGCTACGTCCCTATGTTCGTGAATGCTTAATCCCTATGTTCGTGAATGCAAAGTCCCAATGTTCGTGAATGCTAAGTCCCTATGTTCATATATGCTACGTCCCTATGTTCGTGAATGCTAAGTCCCAATGTTCGTGAATGCTAAGTCCCAATGTTCGTGAATGCTTAATCCCTATGTTCATATATGCTACGTCCCTATGTTCGTGAATTCTAAGTCCCAATGGTCGTGAATGCTAAGTCCCAATGTTCGTGAATGCTAAGTCCCAATGTTCGTGAAAGCTAAGTCCCTATGTTCATATATGCTACGTCCCTATGTTCGTGAATGCTAAGTCCCAATGGTCGTAAATGCTAAGTCCCAATGTTCGTGAATACTAAGTCCCTATGTTCGTGAATGCAAAGTCCCAATGTTCGTGAATGCTAAGTCCCTATGTTCATATATGCTACGTCCCTATGTTCGTGAATGCTAAGTCCCAATGTTCGTGAATGCTAAGTCCCAATGTTCGTGAATGCTAAGTCCCAATGTTCGTGAATGCTAAGTCCCTATGTTCGTGAATGCTAAGTCCCAGTGTTCGTAAATACTAAGTCCCTACGTTCGTGAATAAGTTGTGAGGTGAAGAGAGCGCCGCTTACGAAGCTCTACAGTTGTTTGCTAGAGGAATTGATGTTTGTTTTGGCCATGTGGTTGGCCATCGCCACAATTTTCTTGACACATTCATTTTTCTTTGTTTCCAACTGTGAGTCAAAAGATGATTTTCCATTTTGCACCTGTTATTTAATGGACAATAAAGACTTTTTTTTTTTTACTTTGATTTTGAATGCCGCTTCATAGGGGAGATGTATATTATGGGTGTTCTGTTATTCAGTAAGATGGAAATATTCTGTAAACTTTCTGTGCCTGAACTTCAAACGGCATGTGCGAGTTTGTGTGTGCACTAGTGTCTGTGTGAGTGTCAGTGGTGTTCACCTAGGGGATCGAGCGTGCGTGCGTGCGTGCGTGCGTGCGTGTGTGTGTGTGTGTGTGTCAGTGTGTGTGTGTGTGTGTGTGTGTGTGTGTGTGTGTGTGTGTGTGTGTGTGTGTGTGTTTTGCTATTTAAAAGCTTTATAATGTGATGATTTAATTACGCGCGCGTGTGTGTGTGTGTGTGTGTGTGTGTGTGTGTGTGTGTGTGTGTGTGTGTGTGTGTGTGTGTGTGTGTGTGTGTGTGTGTGTGTGTGTGTTTTGCTATTTAAAAGCTTTATACTGAATATGCTGATTTAGTTATGTAAGCTTTGATTGTAAGCGGACGTCGCGTATGTGCCGAGGCGTCGTAGTAACCTGATTGTGTCCAAAGTGAAGTGTTCTCTTTTGCATAGTATTGTAAAAGAATAAAGTCCTGTTGATGTGTGTATGTGAGACGGACAGACAGCCACAGGTGGAGAGAAAGAGGCAAGACAGAGAGAATGCAGCCGGTACAAACACTCAGAGGGTGCTCAGCAATATCAGGTGGACAATGACACTTCAAACAGAGAGAGAGAGAGAGAGAATGTGGCAAAAGTCCATAACAAAAACAGACATGGCAATCTTCCAGTGTTCACCTACCTCACTCTTCTTTCCTTAACCTGTCTGCTCCTTCTCCGGTTCCCTCTCGTACACTGTTATCACTTGTTCTCTATGCACAAGGCCCTCGTTAATGCCTGGCTGGTTTGCACGACTAGCGATGTCGTGTGTAGAACACTGACAGATTACAGGGTGGTGAAAACCAAGTTCTGCTGTCACCGCCGGTCGTGTATATATATATATATATATCACTTGACGAGGGCTGGCGCACGCGGCTAACGGCCTGTGTCTCCGTAGTCGAACCACTGACGTCCAAACTCTGCCGCAGTGTGCGTAGGTGCACTTTTGACATATGGAGAGAATAAAGACTCCGATCACGGGCGTGAAGCACGTGAAGTAAAGGTGGAGAAAAATCAGATTCTCTGCCAAACAACATTCTTCATGACGGCAAAACAAACAAACAAACAAACAAACTGGTTTCTGCAGCAAACACTGGCGACGGATGACAAAATAGCAGTTTTTGTGTTTTCTGCATTTTTTCCCCTGAAGAAATGATTTTCTGCAGAAAAACGATTGTCCGCAGCAATGTCGGTTTTTCTGTAGAAAAACTGTTTTTCTGCAGTAAAACAGGATTGTCGAATTTTCTGCAGAAAAAGAGCTATTTTAGCAGCTTTCGCCAAAGACAGATGCGTGCGCCTCGTAAACTCCGTTCTCCTTGTAGACCTTCACGTCACGTGGTAAACCCCCGTGCGGTTAGCGTGGCCAAATTGCGCGGCCCCCGTAGTGTAGTGGTTAGCACTTCGGACCATGGAGCGGGAGACCCGGGTTCGAAACCCAGCCGAGGCAAGCGGGGATTTTTCTACCTAGGTCGGCTCCTACCAAGAGCAGGTGTACTATGGGCCCAATGGGGAGGCTGTTGCCACACAGCCGAGAATCACCCACTTCACGGGTGCGACTTTGGGGGTGCTTCCCTTGGTATGACACGTCTTATGATGTGGATGATTACACGGCCGTAGTTCCCGGGCCTGGTTAATGCCGGGATATTTATGACAGGAAGCGTGGAATGCGGCCCTTTCCCGTAGTCCCAAACCATACGGACCTCCATAGCATCATCTTACCATCATCCTCATCTCCATCATCATGCATAATAAAAATTGCCCAAGCTTGCGAGCCCTCCGTGGATTCCACCCATTACCAGGGAGGAACACCACTGGAGCCGGCAAAGAGTTGTGGCAGCCAAAAATAAAACCAACAACAACAAAAAACAACGGAACGATTGATAATATCATCTGATCATGGCAATTACCTTTGTATCGGCCATGTCTCTTACCGAAAAATAAACCACAAAAATACCTTTATACAAACCAATAAAAATACCTTTAAATAAACCAATACAGATACCTTTACATAAATCAATAAAAGAAATACCTTTGTACAAATTTTAAAAAAATTATATAACCAATAAAAATACTTGTATATAAACCAATAACAATACCTTTATATTAAACAAAAAAAATACTTGTATATAAACCGATAAAAACACTTTTATATAAACACATGAAAATAATATTATTCACAGGAAAATCCGCTGGTGATGAATTATAACATAACCTACGACGGGTGACAAGAGCTCACAGCATGTGGCAGAGGTACTAAATCAACGCTCCTGCCGAGGGGAGCTTCAGCTAGCAGTACGTGACAGCTCAATTGCTGGCGAAGGTTTATCGCGATCACTTCATGTAACCTAACGATTTGGGTCGGGTATCTCTGCACCTACTTAGCAGGACATCAGCTGAAACGAAAGTGTACATAGGTACTCTGTCACACTACTCTGTGTGAATGTACTTTGTGGTAGTGGCTATCCCACGGACTAGTCGGGCAAGTTCATCGCCCTTTGCCTGTTTCCGGCCATTAGAACCCAGCCTTTGTGGCAGTACCTAACCACCCCCCCCCCCCCCCCGCCACCCCTTCTCCAGTGTTGGTTATACAACGGTAAATAGGTTCCGGGGCGTGTGGTAACCATTCCGCTAAATATAGTACAGAATTTTTGCCGCTTTTTTTACATTTGTGTGCAGTGTAAACAATGGCAAACTTGGGCTGTGTGTTGGTTTTGTAAAGAAGTTTGATGTCAGGTAATACTGTAGTACAAACAGTGAAACATGAGCCTGGCATGTGGACTACAAACAGTGAAACATGAGCCCGGCATGTGGACTATTTGTATTCATGCGCGGCTGCCACAAGAACTAGCAGACGACAAAGGAATGAGCGGGCATGTGGTCGCTGCTAGCGTTGCAACACACACACACACACACACACACACACACACACACACTGACACACACACACACACACACACACACAAACCCGGAATATTGGAAATTGTTTAAATTTGTCCTACACACGAGTGTTTGGCTGCTGGATTTTTGTGATTTGTTGGTGGCTTTTGTTTGTTATTTTATTTTTATTTTATTTTAAAGCATTACTAGGGTGTCCTGCACAGCGTTACGATTGATAGGAATATAGTTTTCTTTGAACTGCGTGTCTATATCGTGTAGCCTGTAGTCATCGCCCTCAGTCTCCCTATCGCCCCCACCAGTTCCCGCCCTCTCGTGCCATACACGTGACACACACGCAGATCTGCCCTCTTCAGTCAGGCCCACAAAGAGCAATAAATAGTTTATATATATCCCAACCCGAAACCACGTGATTAAACGCAAGGGGTAACTGCTTTGGCTAGGTTGTCATACGAATTGTGTGTGTGTGTGTGTGTGTGTGTGTGTGTGTGTGTGTGTGTGTGTGTGTGTGTGTGTGTGTGTGTCTCTCTCTCTCTCTCTCTCTCTCTTCAAATATCTATTAGCCAACAAATAACAAACAATCATAAAAATAGGTACCACACGTTCACATAAATATGGACATACTAGTTCATACATGCGATAATAGTGTGTGTGTGTGTGTGTTTGAAGTTTCTTGTTCCAGGTTTACGTATGTTCGATCATTTGGCTTTTTTTGTTTAGTTGTTTGTTCTTAAAAACGGCAAGTTTGAAAATTGGTTGCAAGACCAAAACTTCCACCGTTTTCAAATAAAGTTATTTCAATTTCAATTTCAATTTCTTTTCGGTTGCGGTGCCAGATTGTGGTTGATGTCAGGAATGGTCACGTGTCTTTGGGAGATGCCGGACGGTTGCTGCAGCTGTTGGTGGATGCCGGACAAACTTGGTATAGTTCGGCTTTTAAGGGTGCAAATGTATACCGGCTGCGCGGGACGAGGTGCAAATGTATCCTGGATTTGGGTCTCGAGGGTTGAAGTCACATGACAGCTAACTTCGTTTTATGAATATAACTTAAACGAAAGCATTACACGAATGCAGCCATTAGATGGTGATTTTGTGTGTGTGTGTGTGTGTGTGTGTGTGTGTGTGTGTGTGTGTGTGTGTGTGTGTGTGTGTGTGTGTGTGTGTGTGTGTGTGCGCGCGCGCGCGCGCGTGTACAGTACTAGTAGCTGTCGTATTTTGTAACCGTTTCACTTTCCGGCAACGAGCGTATCGATAAAAATAGCACAGCAATATCGCGAGAGCTGACCTGACTGAAGAGCAGGATACAATCGCATATAAGTGGTATACATTTGCACCCCTCAGTGGACGAACTGTACCAACTGAGCCTTACAAATAAGTGGGAATTTCAGGGGACTTTTCGAAGCCATCTGGTTTGCTTGATCCTAAATACGCACGGTCGACGAGAAATGTCAGCCTCGCGACATAGTTACCCGTTACGCGCCAACAACAGGGGAAAATCGATAGGCCTGTCCTAAAACGCGCGCTTTGATACACTTGTATAGTGAGAATATAGACATGAAATGCACCTAACGCCTCATATCTCCAGGAACGCCTTCTGTGCCTGATACACTTGTATAGCGAGAATATAGACATGAAATGCACCTAACGCCTCATATCTCCAGGAGCGCCTTCTGTGCCAGCTGGTGTGCATAGCCGCTCGTAATTTGCAGACAATGCTTTCTAGCACATTATATACTGTATATATACTGACATGTATTATATACTGTATATATACTGTGACATGTATTATATACTGTATATACTGTGACATGTATTATATACTGTATATACTGTGACATGTATTATATACTGTATATACTGTGACATGTATTATATACTGTATATATACTGTGACATGCATTCGTTGTGTGTATTTTTGTACAGCGCATTCAAGCGCATATTAGCGTGTATTGGTTCGTTTCATTGTAGACAATGCTTTCTAGCCCATATTAGCGTGTATTGGTTCGTTTCATTGTAGACAATGCTTTCTAGCCCATATTAGCGTGTATTGGCTCGTTTCATTGTAGACAATGCTTTCTAGCCCATATTAGCGTGTATTGGTTCGTTTCATTGTAGACAATGCTTTCAAGCCCATATTAGCGTGTATTGGCTCGTTTCATTGTAGACAATGCTTTCAAGCCCATATTAGCGTGTATTGGCTCGTTTCATTGTAGACAATGCTTTCTAGCCCATATTAGCGTGTATTGGCTCGTTTCATTGTAGACAATGCTTTCAAGCCCATATTAGCGTGTATTGGCTCGTTTCATTGTAGACAATGCTTTCTAGCCCATATTAGCGTGTATTGGTTCGTTTCATTGTAGACAATGCTTTCTAGCCCATATTAGCGTGTATTGGTTCGTTTCATTGTAGACAATGCTTTCTAGCACATATTAGCGTGTATTCGTTCGTTTAATTGTAAACTGACAATGCTCCCAAGCACATATTAATGAGATCTCGTTTGTTTAATTGTAAGCAACGTTTTCTAGCACGTGTTAGCGTGTAGTCGTTGGTTTAATTGTAAACAATGCATTCTCGGCTGGCACGTATTAGTGTGTTCTCGTTCGCTGATCTGTATGCAAGCCAATCTAACACATCCTAACACATATTAATAGTAATATAATAATAAATTTCATTTCTATAGCGCACTTCTCAGATACAGTGACTCATTGCGCTACCACACATCACTCATACACATTCACACTATACAGACAAACACTAGCGCACTGCTCAGATACAGTGACTCATTGCGCTAACACACATCACTCATACACATTCACACTATACAGACAAACACGTCAATCAGTACATATTACACATCACACAATACAAAGACACATCAGTTGAAAGCCTGTTGAAAAAGGTGCGTTTTCAGTCCAGATCTAAAAGCTGATAAAGATGGTTGTTGTCTCAGCCCCATAGGCAGAGAGTTCCAGACTGTAGGGGCGGCAAAACGGAAACATCGTTCACCATAAGTTTTCAGGTTTATCTTAGGGACCTTGAGTAGCTTGTCATTAGATGAGCGGAGGGTACGGGACGGAATGTAGGTGCAGAGTGAGGCAGACAGATAAGGCGGAAGAGTATCATCGAAATGACGGTAGGCTAGAACTGCCAACTTGTATTTAATGCGGAAACTGACTGGCAGCCAGTGCAGTGACTGTACTGTACTGTATTAGACTGTACTGGTATGCGTATTTTTATACAGTGCATTGTAGTGTTGTTGTTGTTGTTGTTGTTGTAGTGGTAGTGGTAGTGTGTCTTCGTCTATATATATTACAGCGGTTTTGTGTAATCAGTCATTTCCTGAAATCATTGAAACTTTCAGTAACTTCATGTAATCACTGTTTCACTCGAGGATTTCAGAAAATCCCTTGTAGGCTGTGACGACGAAGAATTACGGGGGATGGAGGGTGGGGGCGCCAATTTCCTGCCTCCCCCTCCCCCCTCCCGGTCCTGCGCCAGTGGTAATTTTACATCGTACATTGAAAAGATGGATCATGTCAAAATATGAAACCATTGAAGCCGTGTGACAACTGATGTGTGTGTGTGTGTGTGTGTGTGTGTGTGTGTGTGTGTGTGTGTGTGTGTGTGTGTGTGTGTGTGTGTGTGATGGCAACAACCACTCCTGAAAGACTGCCTTCCTTTAATCGTGTTATCATCGTGTCAAACATCGAACCGTCAAAAATAACGTGTTATTTCATTAAATGTGTCTCAAACTGTATTGTTTCAACGCCACCAAACGCCAAAACAAAAGGTGTGTGTGTGTGTGTGTGTGTGTGTGTGTGTGTGTGTGTGTCTGTGTGCCAGTGTGTATGTGCCAGTGTGTGTGTGCCAGTGTGTGTGTGCCAATGTGTGTGTGTGTGTGTGTGTGTGTGTGTGTGTGTGTGTGTGTGTGTGTGTAGGAAGATGTTTTTGTCCGGGGACGGGGGTGAGGGGGGGGGGGGGGGGGGCGGAAATGAGACACTGTATAAAACCTCGTAGTGGCAGCATTAACATCGTTAATATACAGTGTATTGTCATTTTGACACCCAGTCATTACTCTGATTAGACACGCATACGGAGCCACGAGCTATGAAGGGTAAGCATCCTGATCGCTGTTGTGTTTTGCTGAGTCACAGTTTGACTTCGAGTTGTCTGTTGCTTTCTCACTGCGAGTACAGCGGGACAGCGTCAGCAGAACCGCACCAAGCCCCACAGTCATTCCTGAAAAAAAACCGCACCAAGCCCCACAGTAATTCCTGGGGGAAAAAAAAAAACCCGCACCAAGCCCCACAGTCATTCCTAGGAAGAAAAAAAAAAAAACCCGCACCAAGCCCCACAGTCATTCCTGAAAAAAACCCCGCACAAAACGGTTCAAGAAATACACGATAAAATGTCCAAACGTCTAGGAAGCGGATGTTTTTAGTTTACACTGCTACAGGACAAAACGGAAGTAAAATATCAAACAAAAGTTCGTATTCAAATTTCCCTTTTGGGACAATAAAAGCTGACCTAAAGTATCTTGGCTTATACTCTCTTGTGTTTCTTGTTTTATCTTGATATTTTCTCTCATTTAGATCTTATGTGTGGTCAGTTGTAGTAATTCGTGTTTTCTCTTGTTTTTCTTGTCTTATCTTAGGTCTTTGATCTAAGGTCTAGCCGCGAAATAGTCCTTGCTGCTTGCGCGGCGTTAAGCCCTAACTAACTAACTAACTCAAAGGTCACTTCATGTATAGGCACCCTATAAGTCATCTCTATTATTATTATTATTATTATTATTCAGGGCTTAACTAAAATGAAAGACGTGTAGTGCCAGGGGTGTCCAGGGACACGCTTCAAGGGTTTTTTTTTAAAGTACCGGCACTAAAATCGGTGTCAATTTGAAGTGTTTCAGAGGAGAGAACACTTTTTGGGGAGGTAAAGTTTCAGAATTAGGCGAAAAATTGTGGAAATTGGTGTTTCGGCGTGATCTTAAATGCTTCAGAGGAGGAAACACTTTTTGAGAGGAGGGATTTTTTTTTTTTTTTTTGCCTTAGAAGGAATCCCACCACAAGGTGAAAAATTTTAAAGCCCTTATTATCATTATCCTTTTCTTACTCTGGTCCTGCTACATGGAATACTTTACCAAAGCCCCTCAGAGATTGTCCTACACTGTCGTCTTTTAAATCTAATCTTAAGACACACTTGTTTTTAAAGTATCTGGACTGATCTGCGCGATCATACCAATGAGCTGTGACCTCAAAATGCGCAAGGTCCCATTTTTAATGTCTTACATTCACCTCCTCACCACTGCTATCTTTTAAGGTTTTATCTAGCTCATTCCAATCTATCCTTTTGTTTTGGGTTTTATCACTGGTACTTGTTCTTGGTTTTTAATTGTCTCTGTCTATCCCTTATTGTTTCTACTCAGTCGGTGTGTGTGTGTGTGTGTGTGTGTGTGTGTGTGTGTGTGTGTGTGTGTGTGTGTGTGTGTGTGTGTGTGTGTGTGTGTGTGTGTGTGTGTGTGTGCTCTTTTACTTTTTACTTGTACTTACGTAGTGTACACTGAGTGATTTTTTTTTAAACTTCGGTTTTAGAATGTAAGGCGCCTAGAGCTCGCCTCCCGGGGATAGGCGCCCTATAAATATTATTATTATTATTATTATTATTATTATTATTATTATTATCATTATTATCATTATCATTATTATTATCACTATTATCATTATTATTATTTTTATCATTATTATCATTATCTTTATTGGTATCATTATTATCATTATCATTATTATTGTCATTATCATTATCATCATTATAATTATTATTATCATCATTATCATTATTAGTATCATTATTATTATTATCATTATCATTATTATTATTATCATTATTATTATTATTATCATTATTATCATTATTATTATCATTATTATTATCATTATTATTATCATTATTATCATTATTATTATTATTATTATCATTATTATTATTATTATCATTATTATTATCATTATCATTATTATCATTATCATTATCATTATTATCATTATTATCATTATTATTATCATTATCATTATTATTATCATTATTATTATCATTATTATTATCATTATCATTATTATTATCATTATCATTATTATTATCATTATCATTTTCATCATTATTATTATCATTATCATTATTATTATCATTATTATCATTATCATTATTATCATTATCATTATTAAAAATCTTTTTCAGAGATGACCGGTTACACAAAAGGTGTACACTGACCCCCTACTTGTAAGCTCTATGTAGACATGTGAAACTTACCTGCAAAGTGATAGGAAAACCTGTATGTCCCTGACGAGTCAAATAGCACACCTGCAAAAGAACATAGGTGCTTGGTTTCAGATGACATGTACATGTACTAATGTTTATCCGAGAGAGGCTTAAAGTGCTACGCTTAAGGTATTCTGTGTACGTACGTTCGTACGGCGTCAGTAAATATGAAGTAAGAAATACAGGTGGGGAGGAAGGAGGGAGTAAATCAGTGAGTAAAGACGGAAATGAGTACGGAAATAAGTAAGTAAGCAAGTAAATAAATACGGAGGTGAGTAGTAAGTAAGCCAGTTAGTAAGTCAATGTGAATATGTGAGTGAATACATGAGCAGTAAGCAACACGGAAGCCAGTCAGTACGTAAATGAGTAGGTCAATTAGTCAGTCAACCAGTAATGGCAGTATGCGAGTAAGTAAGTGGATTGGCAAATAAGTAATATGAGTGAGTGAGTGAGTGAGTGAGTATGTAAGTAGGTCAGCCAGCCAGTCTGTTAGTCGATCAGTCAGAAAGACACTGGGAAAAGTCAGTAAGTACGAAAAACAAAGTAAGTTAGTAAGCAAGAAAAATACGCAGGTTAGTAAGTATGAAACATAAAGTAAGTTAGTAAGTAAGAAAGAAAATGAAGTAAGTTAGTAGGTAAACAACAATTATGAAGTTAGTTAAGATGTAAGCCAGTAAGTGAGAAAAATAAAGTAATCTAGTAAGTAAGAAACAAAATAAAGTAAGTTAGTAAGTAAGGAACAATTAAAGTAAGTTAGTAAGTGAGAGAAACAAAGTCAGTTAGTAAGTGAGAAACAAAAATAAGGTAAATTAGTAAGTGATAAACAAAAAATAAAGTAACTTAGTAAGTACGAAAAATAAAATGTTGGTAAGTAAGAGCAACAAAATAAGTTACAAAGTACGAAACAAAAATAAAGTAAGCCCGTAAGTAACTTAGTGAGTGAGTGTGAGTAAATGAGTCAACTATTTGGTGAGTGAGTAGCTTTACCAGCAATGGGTGGTCCAATGGCGTAGCCTGCTCCAACCAGCAGCTCGTTGATACCGAAGGCGACAGTGAGATTCCTCTGTCCCACGTACTGGATCAGTATCGGCGTGACCAGCATGTAGGATGGGGAGTAGGTAATTCCTGAGGTGAAACACACACACACACACACACACACACACACACACACACACACACACACACACACACACACACACACACACACACACACACACACACACGCACGCACGCACGCACGCACGCACGCACGCACGCACAATATCACATATGTACCCACATTCGCCATGATGCTGATATCAAGTCCCTTGTGGGGTGAGGTCAAAGGTCAAACTTGAAGTCAAACATATCGCGTCTACATGCCGAGAATGCTCACAGCCGGGAACGTGTCGTCACAAAATTACTTTTTCCCAACAGGCAAACGTAATCCCAGAGATATCATTTATTGTAAAACAATGGGCATTGCTCACCGTAAACTGCACAGTAGACGAACAGCGTTGGCAACGAGATTCCGTACAGAGGCATAAGTCCCAACACAAAGGCGCACCCCACTTGGAAAGCAAACGTGCAGAGGACTAGGTGCCCGCCAAATCGGTTAAATATGAAACCACCAAATATCCGTACTGTGATCATTGTAGCGCCGTAGACCTGTTGAGAAAATTGAAAAGGGAACGTTGATGGTGATCGAGGAAGATAAAGTGGTGGGCATAATATTACTCAGCTGGTCTAGTTCGCCCGCGCGAGGGCGCAAATGTATCCCAGTCATTTGCAGGGGAAGCAAATGTACTCCATCTCTCCGCTCAGCGGGGCGATTGTACCCTGTCCTTCAGTCTGGGTCAGGTCAGCTCTCGCGATATTTCCCCGCTATTTTCACTGAACGGATCGTTTCCGGAAAACGAAACGGTCATAAATGACAACGGATAATGAGCATGCATGTATATCTTCATAATGAACATGCATGTATATCTTCATAATGAACATGCATGTATATCTTCATAATGAACATGCATGTATATCTTCATAATGAACATGCATGTATATCTTCATAATGAACATGCATGTATATCTTCATAATGAACATGCATGTATATCTTCATAATGAACATGCATGTATATCTTCATAATGAACATGCATGTATATCTTCATAATGAGCATGCATGTATATCTTCAGCATCTGATGGCTAGATCAGTTTAACTGTTTTCAATTCAATTCAGTTCAAATTACTTCCCAGAAGGAAAATTATAGGTCACCATAAAAAATAATAAGACGACATAATAATATCAAATAAAACTTGCACTAACAGAGGCCTCAGTCACGCACACAAGTAAATCTAATTTCGCACACACACACACACACACACACACACACACACACACACACACACACACACACACACACACACACTGGGTTCTTCTTCTTTCATGAATTTGTTCTCCGCGCATCTTCTGTTAATAAAGAGTATCATTTAATTACTGAATGTCCTGCACACACAGAATCGCGGGAAAGACACATACCTTTCAAATTCCGCAGAGTGAAATCAATGTTTAATGTTTGTAATCTCCTATCCTTACCTGGCAGGAAAGTCACACTTAGTCTTGCTAAATTTCTGAAAGAATGCAAAGTTGTGTAGAACCAAGTTCGTATTGCTTAACACTTCTTTTTTTGCTAGTATCTGTTATTGCTGTAAGTGTATGATAGCTTTATTTCATGTAGTTTGTGATAACAATATTGATCAGCACTCTTGTTTATGATTGTGATTGTTGTTGCTAACATTTACTTTTTACCCTACATTACCTTGTCATTTGCATTTCTTGTGTGTTTATATTGCTCCTCCATGCCCCAGTAGGGGTCAAAGGAAATAAAATCTTTGAATCTTTGAATCTAAAGTATTGGAGTTGTATTATGTTGTATCCCGTGTCTTCTCTGCGAGTGCACGCAGAGAGCGACATAGCAGGAGTAAAATACATCAACTGCAAAACCGGACAGTCGTGAAAACGTAGGTCAAGCCCCTAAAAAAAACTGAACTGTGAGACAAGGCAACTACGACCACCGCAGTCACGTGTCCACACGCCTCTCCACAAAAAAATGGTATCTAGGAGGCTGACTTCAACAAAGAAAAACAAACAAACAAACACCCCCCCCCCCCCAAAAAAAAAAAAAAACAAACAGCCAACCATTGAATCAATAATCAATGGAACAAAAGACAACAAACATTCAAACAATTTATCAACCAACCAACAAACCAACGAAATAGTCAACCAACCAAGTAATGAATGAATGAAAGAATGAATCAATCAATCAGATAAACACCACACCACCCACAAACGGTTACCTTACCAAATAGACATCAGGAAAATGTCTGAAAGGCACCCCGACACTGATGACGTAAGAGGGGAGGTGGATCATGTTGATACTGTTGCCAGTGGCCAGCAGAAACTGGTTTATACACACTACCCACAGCAGTCTGTGTCGGAGGACTCGTTTCAGACGAAGTCTGCAACACAAATTTCATACTCAAAGTGCAGAATGCCCCTAGAATACGGGACAGAAAAGATCGAGTATCTCAGTAGTAGTAGAAGTAGTAGTAGTAGTAGTTGTTGTTGTTGTTGTTGTAGCACTAGCAGTAGAAGCTGTGTCAGCAGCGGTAGTAGCAGCAGTAGTAGTAACAGCAGCAGTAGTAGCAGTAGGAGTAAAAGCAGTAGTAGCAGTAACAGCAGCAGAAGTAGTAGAAGAAGTAGTAGTAGTAGCAGTAGTAGTAGTAGTAGTAGTAGTAACAGCAGCAGCAGCAATAGTATTAGTAGCAGTAGCGGTGGTAGCAGCATTAGCAGTAGTAGTGGTGGTAGTAGTAACAGCAGCACCAACAGCAGCAGTAGTAGTAGAAGTAGTAGTAGAAGTAGCAGTAGAAGTAGTAGTAGTGGTAGTAGAAGCCGTAGCAGTAGAAGTACTAGTAGCAGTAGCAGAAGTAGTGACAACAGCAATAGCAGTAGTATTAGCAGCAACAGCAGTAGTACTAGTAGTAGTAGCAGTAGTAATAGTAGTGGCAGCAGCAGTAGTAGTAGCAGTAGTAGCAGTAGCAATAGTAGTAGTAGTAGTAGTAGTAGTAGTAGTAGTAGTGGTAGTAGTAGCAGTGGTAGCAGTAAAAGTAGTAGTACTAGTACTAGCAGTAAAAGTACTAGTGGCAGCAGCAGTGCCACTAGTAGCAGTAGTAGTAGTAGTAGCAGTAGTAGCAGTAGCAGTAGCAGTAATAATAGTAGGCTGAAATAGTAGTAGTAGTAGTAGTAGTCGTTGTCATTGTAAACAGTAATAACAGCAGAAGTAACGGCTAGCCGGGCTGCTCATCGTGGGTTTCTCTCCCGGTTATCCGGCTTTTCTCCCCCAGCAAAATTGCAAAATTGTAGGGGAAAAAAAGGAAGGATAGGTATTGGGTGGCGCTGCACCGCGGCGACACACCTCGCCCGGGGAAAGCTGCACAGTGGGAAGATTACAACCGAATCCAGTAAACCATTGAGAAATCAGCCAGTCAGTGTGCCAGTGTGTCAGTGTGTCAGTGTGCCAGTGTGTCAGTGTGCCAGTGTGTCAGTGTGTCAGTGTGCCAGTGAATCAGTCAGTCAGCCGGTCCGTCAGTCGTCAGTTAACCCACAACAGCAGATCATGAGAAAAATCCAAGTTCATCATCAATATCATCATCATCATGAAATGTGCTTTAGAATTTTCTGCCTGTATGGATGGCAGCCATGTGTCCTCAGCCATACCCCAATCTGTCGTTTGTCACTTCTTTTCTCGTCCCTGCTTGTTCCGCAGGTTCTGCATCTTGTAGCAGCGTTCTGTTCACATCTGACCGAAGGATGTCGCGTGTAGTTTTGGATTCACCAGACCCGTTAGAGCCACGATTCCTCCTGGATGTGACGCACTGTAAACACCGTGACGATGTTTTTGCGACAGAGGCGGGAAACAGCAGAGCCGCCAGTACACAGATTTGAGCAGCAAGGCATCCACATAGTCCCATGCTGAAACAACAAAACAACAAAAAATAGGAATGTGAAATATGAGGAAGATTTTCTGTGTCTGTGTCAGTGTCTGTGTGATTATCTGCAGTTCTCGAAATCCGAAACTTAAATTGCTAAGCTGGCTCTTCGCAACACGTGATTGTTATGTGTTCATGTCCCATTGTCTGAGAGAATGCGTGTGATTCACGTGAGCGTGCGTGTTGGGTTTAGCTCGCGGCGCTTTGAGCCAGCTATTTTGGAGAAAGCGCGTACATTAACGTGATTATTATTATGAATACAGGCTACACAGTGCAGATACGGATTTCAAAGACAATGTGATATCAGTATTCCTATCAAACATGTGATATCAGTATTCCTATCAAACATACAATGTGATATCAGTATTCCTATCAAACATACAATGTGATATCAGTATTCCTATCAAACATAGCGCTCCGCATGACACCCTAGAAATGCTTTAAAATTCACTTAAAAATCACACAAGTCCAGCACCCAAAGACTCACGTTTAGGGTAAATTTAAACAAATTCCAATATTCCGTTGGTTTTTTTTTTGTTTGTTTGTTTTTTGCAACGCTAGCAGCGACCACCAACCCCCTCATTCCTTTGTCGTCTGCTAGCTCTTGCGCCAGCCGCGCATGAATACTAACAGTGCACGCGCCAGCTGGTATTCAAGAAGGCCGTATAGCAGGGGGTTACACGCGCTTAAATCTATGCGGCCGTACAAAAAGGGAAAACCCGAAAAAGTTTGTATTCATGTAGCCCGTATAAGACTATACGCGAAGCCTAAACGCGCATAAAGTTATTGGAGCAGTTTCGGCCGTATAGCCAGCTATACAGGCGTGTAACAATGGCTGCCTCTATGTTCCGAGTGTACACACAGCGCCGTCAAAGACAACTTGACGAAATCGTATCTTCAGAGACAGGACCCACCCTTTTGAAGTCTCTGACGACACAAAGATTTTCAAAAAGTATCGTTTCCGTCGAGCCGACATCCTAGATATCACCCGAGAAGTCAAAGGTGACAGTCGATTGTGTAATCGGAAAGGATCTTTGACGCCGTTGCTCCAAGTAATGGCCACTCTTAGATACTATGCCAGCGCCAGTTTTCAATGGCCACTCTTAGATACTATGCCAGCGCCAGTTTTCAAGACATTTGTGGAGAGATGATCGGCGCTTCACAGCCAACTGTCAGCCGCGAAGTTTCTCGGGTTACTGACTGATGCGCTTTTGCGTCAAGTTCCGCGATATGTGCGGCTGCCAGACGATGAAGAAGTGAGGGCAACCTGATTACCTGGCATGAAAGTTATTTATAAAGCCAAGAAACAGCCCCAGATTGCCTTTTTTATTTTTGGCTCCCTTGTGTAACAATGGGAGTCTATGTTATAACCCTCCGTCGTCTGTCTGTGTGTGTGTGTGTCTGTCTGTCTGTCTGTCTGTCTGTCTGTGTGTCCGCAGTAAACCTTAACATTGGCATTTTGTAAGAATCTACAAACAGCAGAGTCACCAAACTTGGCTTGCCGATAGACAGCCATAAGACCTTTCAAAATAGATCATTTTGAATGACCTTGACTCAAGGTCAAGGTCACTAAAGCTGTCTGTTTGAAAATTTTACATTGGCATTTTCTTGGAGTCTACAAATACCAGAGGTTTTCAACTTTGCATGATGATAGACATTGATAAGAACTTTACAGATATACATGTATTTAATGGCCTTGTGTGAAGGTCAAGGCCAGACAAGCTATTTTCCACATTTCCATAGAAAACCTTAACATTGGCATTTTCTCAGAATCTACAAACAGCACAGGCACCAAACTTGGCATGCTGATAGACAACCATAAGACCTTTCAAAATATATCATTTCGAATGACCTTGACTCAAGGTCAAGGTCACTAAAGCTGTTTGTTTGACAATTTTGCATTGGCATTTTCTTGGAATCTACAACAACGGGAGGTTTTAAACTTTGCATGATGATAGACATTGATAAGAACTTTACAGATGTACATGTATTCAATGGCCTTGTGCCAAGGTCAAGGCTATACAAGCTATTTTTCGCATTTCCACAGTAAACCTTAACATGGGCATTTTCTCAGAATCTACAAAAAGCAGAGGCACCAAATTTGGCATGCCTATAGACAGCCGTAAGACCTTTAAAAATATATCATATTGAATGACCTTGACTAAAGGTCAAGGTCACTAAAGCTGTCTGTTTTAAAATTTTGCATTGGCATTTTCTTGGAATCTACATAAACCAGAGGTTTTAAACTTTACATGGTGATAGACATTGATAAGAACTTTACAGATATACATGTATTCAATAGCCTTGTGTAAAGGTCAAGGCCGTACAAGCTATTTCTGTGAAACCGTAACATTGGCATTTTCTCAGAAACAACAAACAGCAGAAGCGCCAAACTTGGCATGCTAATAGACATTGATAAGACCAATATATTCATACCACTTTAAATGACCTTGACTCAAGGTCAAGGTCATAAAAGCTGTCTGTTGTGAATTTCAATACTACTGTTTTTGGAGAAACTACAAATACTAGAGGCATCCAACTTGGTGTAATGATAGACATTGATATCTTATTTGAATGACTTTGACCCAAGGTCAAGGCCATATAGTCAGTTTTGTGGAAAAAGTGAAATATTGCCAGGAACTAAGAACACCAGAGACACCTTACTTGGCTTGATGATAGATAGTGATAGAATTTTACAAACATACTCTTTTGAATGACCTTGACCCCTGTCACAAGGGAGCCGTGGAGGCTTTTGCCTCTCTAGTTTTTATTTTTTTTTACTCTGCACACAAATTTGAAAAGGGGCGAAAATTCAGGGCGGAATTTTTTTTAACAGTTGTGTAACCTGATTCGCTGTTCACCTATAGCGCCATCCATAAGTTTCGATGAGCCAGCGCGCAAGGTATGGGCCAGCCAAGGTGCCAAGTCCTGGCGACGCCATGACGAAACCAGTTGCGACCTGACGATATCGGGTGAAATATTCCGTGTATGCCGTCGCCGCTGGCGTGTAGATCAGACCGGCCCCAATACCTGCACGTCAATACGGTTAAAGGCGCCATTTCCACGTTTACTAAGCAGGACGTAATATCTGCCACCTTTTGGCCGATTTCCACCTTTGGCTAAAAATTTTCCTCCCTTAAAAGAGGGCGTATTTCCTCCTCTGAAACTCATTCCAAAACGCACCAAACTGCAAAGATTTTAGTCTAATTCTAAAGCTTTTCCTCCACGTGATTGTAATGTGTTTATGTCCAGTGTGTGAGAGAAGGCGTGTGATTCACGTGAGCGTGCGTGTTGGGTTTAGTTCGCAGACGCACTTATAGCTTTGCTACTTCGTCAATAAATGCTGAACATTTTTCCTCTTCTTGTCTCATGCCCCGACTAAGGCAAGTTACGTTTTGGAATTTTTCTTTGGAACAATTGAATGAGCGCCTGTACGTTCGAAATACTCTATCTTGATTAGTATAGCTCATAGTGCAATACAATGTTATTTACGCGGTGCAGGAGCGGTCGAACATTCAGATTCGACAACTGTCACATCTGAGCGCAACACTCGCCGGCTGGTGTATAAGCCGCGTCAGTAAGTACGCTTCTGTTGGCTAAGTGCCAGTATTTAATGGCCTATCACTGTGCAGGTGTGCAAGCCGTGTGATGGTGGACATCACGAAAACAGCTGGAAACCACCCGTGAGCCTACAAATGTAAGCATGAACCCGTTTATGTGTTAACTGCTCACAGGGCTATCTAGGCTGATTATGACATCAAAAGCATGATATCACGAACACTTGTGCACAGTCAGAGCCTCTTCAAGGCCGCCGTTGCTAAGATACGACCCAAAACGCCAGGCTACCGCTTGTTCAAGTACACTGCTCAACAAAAGTCAAGGACTACCTTCAATTCTACAATTTGAAAGGAGGCGGGTTTCATCTGCTATAGCGGCTTACAGTTTAATTTGATACCAGCCACGTTTCCAATACCTCCGATGATTCCGTATGTGACGAGAAGCGCCCAGCCTGTCTGAGCGAAACTGGCGGCCACCATGCCAAGGGACATTAACACACTTCCGACAATGACGGTTATCCTGGGGGTGAGAATGCTGCTGAAGATTCCTGCTACAGGACCTACACAGAAATCATCATCGTCATCATCGTCGTCGTCGTCGTCTCATCTTTATCATCATCTTCGCGTCCTGGTGGTGGTGATGGTGTCATCGTCGTGTCGTTATCGTCGTTCTCCTCACGTCACCGTCATCTCTCCGTCATCTCGTTGACATCGTCCTCATTGGTATTTCGATGAATATGTGTTTCACAATTCCTAGCAGCCTGAGATTCCCTTCCTACTACAGTGGTAATGGAAAGCCGTAAGATGTATATACAGCTCATCTTATGACTTCGAGTGCTTGACCATGATAAAGCACCAGATGTTTGGATTTTTTTTGTCGTAGCTACCGAGCGTGCGGCAACCGAAACAGCGAGAAAAGCAATCATAACAAGCTGTTTAAACCACGAGCGTATAGAATCGTACCTCTGGTCGCATGCTTGCAGTCACGTGTAATCTGCGCCATTTTGGTCAGTTTCCAAATTCTAGAACTTGTCTGGGTGATTGGTTATTCAGCTATGTACCCCTTGAAAATTTGATAGTGATTTGTGACAGAACGATACGTAGAGTGTGATGAATAGAATGCGCTTAATATCCCATTCAAAGCCTGCGTTCGTGTACCGGCACTCAATAGTGCACTCGCAAAACACTTTGTAGAATTCTTTCTTTCTTTCTTTTTTTTTTTTTTTTCTTTTCTCAATGCGAACCAAGCAAGCCTGGAGAACAGATGAAAAGACCGCTGATCACGGCAAGGAAACCTCTGCTGCCCTCAAAAGTCTCCTGAAATTCCACCTGAAAATCACACAAAAGCCCTATTCCATATCCTGAAAATATCGCTACATCGCTAAAATAAAGTAATATAAAAAAAATGGCATCCTTCTTTTAAAGAATCAGATTGGATAAGAATGAAATGCAAGAATGAAAAATATTGTATTTTCGTGTCTCTTTATACAAATCTTTCATACAAAAACAAAAAACATCGAAGTCAAACGTCCCCCCACCTCTCCCTCCCCACCACCACCCCCGAGAAAAAGGGGGAGGGCCGGCAGGGGGGAGAGAGTGAGTGAGTGAGAGAGAGAGAGAGAGAGGATTTTAATTTTTTTTTTAAATAAAAAAGAAGAGAAATACGGTACCAGAAGGACAAGAGGGAAATTCGCTGTAGTATGGATCGTAATCTGAGAAAAGGTCAGTGCCATGCATATGGAAAACGATTACGCCCTTTCTTTCCAGATGATGGTTGGTGTAAGTGTCATTTTACACAACCAGTTGTGCATTCAAAAAACGTAACCATGACAATCAATTTCTACAACGCAAAAACAGATTGCACAAAAATGATGGAGATGTATTAGTATTAGTATAGGCCTACCTGGAACATGCCAGCCGCTGTGAAGAATACGTCATGCAGCGCGACAATCAGACATGTCGTCACCAGCACAACCCAGGCCCAGTCTTTGTCTACGTCACGTCGCCCTATTACGTCACTAGCGTTTTTTGCATCATTCCTCTCAAAACTGTCATCATGTGGGCAGGCTTCAGGGCAAGACATGTCGACATCCGCTTTCCAACAGCGCTGTTTGACATCACGTGCACAGTCTTCGGTTTCCAGGTCATCCATGACGCCACGGACTTCTGAAAAAGGTATCCCTGGTAAATTTGAATAAGAATGCTAACTGATATGGTTTGAGATACGCTTCAGAGAATCACGGGCTAACTGCGCCTTTGTCGAGACGCGGTTCTGTTTTATCCAGGGTCGCACTGTAGTGTGTGAGTAAGGCACACGTTTGACTACTCCGCACATAAGACTCTCGGTACAATAAGGTCATACTTAAACTTGACCTGGGAAATTTTTGTCAGTGCATGTAACTGTAGGCAGTATGAAATGCGTTCGCAGCAGAGACACAATGACTGAAGTCACAGAACCGTAGGAAAACACCCAGTGTACTTGGAAAAAGTTCATAAAAATCTACTCACAGGGAAAAGTTTGATAACCAATTTTCTTAAGGAAAAAAACCACACATGCAATGCACGCTTACTAACAACTAGGGTGTCTAAATACAGCAGTTTAAATTAGATAAAAAACAACAAACTCCATCCTCACTATTTTCGAAAAAAATTGCAAAGATGGTATGCATGTCTTCACGGAGTAGCTCACACAATTTGTTTTAAAACATCAACAATTTTTGCCCTTTCAAGGGTTAGATCTTTGTTTTCTTTTTCTGTTTCCTCGGACACAGCTTTTACCCGTAGATGACACAGCTTTTACCCGTAGATGACACAGCTTTTACCCGTAGATGACACAGCTTTTACCCGTAGATGACACAGCTTTTACCCGTAGATGACACAGCTTTTACCCGTAGATGACACAGCTTTTACCCGTAGATGACACAGCTTTTACCCGTAGATGACACAGACTACATAGTGTTTGCCAGACGCCTATACTACTTTCAAACCTACCCCTGTCTCCAAAAGCTGAACAGCCTTAAGATAATATATCAATACGAAGAGGTATTCCAGCTTACCTTACTTGTTGATGGAGATACTGTGGCGAACTCGGCAATTCAGCCCACCGCCGACTGCATCCGACAGTCCATTGACCTGTCTTGACCCGGCCTGTACTCGGCCTACTACAATCCAACCTGCCTATGCGGACACACGAATAAAGCAAGCCACCTAACCCAGTTCCCTGGGTGCCTGCCTAATGTACAGGCTTCACTGGTATAACGTACACTACTGCTGGCTGAAACGGTGGTAGTAACTTTGTAACAGTGTTAGTCAAAAGGGCAGGTGCTTGTGGAGTAGGCAGCTCAGTTCAGTCCCATGCATTCCGCGATCTGTCGACCTGAATTTGGATCAATGATGAGCACTGGGGCACACTGACACCCCGCCTGCACACTGACAATGTTTATCATGACTAATTGAATTTCAGGATGGGAGTCAGTTGTGTCGCAGTGTTGTGAGGTGATAGAGTGAGGCACATGCTGTGTGTGTGTGTGTGTGTGTGTGTGTGTGTGTGTGTGTGTGTGTGTGTCTCTCTCTCTCTCTCTCTCTCTCTCACACACAGCGAAGACGAGGATAAAATTGGTCAAAGCAGAGGACAGCTACCTTCCTATACAAACAAAAACTCACTGTTATCTTTCCTTCAGTGGAATGTGAACGGAGTGTCAACAAAGCTGCTTGACAAAGATTTCGTTGCCTTTATATCCTCTTTTGATTTCGTCTGTTTAGTTGAAACCTTCGTTGACACTTTCACAGCCAATTCCATACCAGGGTATGATGCGTTTTGTAAACCCTGTGTCAAACTGTCAGCTGGCAGGCCATCGGGCGGTGTGGTGTGCTTGATCAGACACGAGTTACTACCCTTTGTCCGTGAAATTACTGTCTCAAGTGGCTTTTTTCTTATGTTTGTTCTTGACAAAAGTTTGTTTGGTTTAGACAAAGACGTATTATTCGTCTGTGCATATGTGCCGCCTGAGGGCTCTAATTACTATCCACACATGGGGTTGGACGGTGATGGCATTTCACTGTTAGAAAACTGTCTGATTGACAATGCAATGCTAGATCATGATTACCATATTATCATAACAGGGGATCTAAATGCTCGCACATCGAATGTGGCTCAAGATATCACGACGGATAATCCTTTCGATACGCTTTTCAAAAGCGGGTCTGACGTGCTTAGACAATCTCAAGACACTGTTATAAACAGTTTTGGCAAATCTCTTCTTAGTATGTGTACCTCTTTGAACCTCTGCATCATGAATGGAATGTGTTATGGCGACCTCGAAGGCCGCTACACGTTCCTGAATGATTCTGGGGCGAGTGTAGATGATTATTTTATCATGTCAAGAGATCTGCTGCTAAGTGTTTGGGACGACTGTCGGCTATCTGTGTGTGACCGCGAGGAAAGTGATCACATGCCAGTGGTACTGACGCTTAAGCTCTGCAATGAGCAGGCAAAAGTTAAAGGCACGGAAAATGAATCAGTTTTTGTTGATAAGTTTGTCTGGAGATCAGATCACCATGATACTTTCAAGACTAACTTGCAGTCAGACTCGCTCCGGATAAAGCTTAACGAGGCTATCAATTTGCTCGGGCAAAATGTTAATGATGCTCTTCACATGTTCAATGAGTGTCTGAAAGCGGCTGCAGAGTGCATGAAGAGGCGTGTATGTGTGAGTGGCAGGAATATGAAGAATGTATGGTTTGATGTTGAATGTAAAAACAAAAGAAAGCTAGTCAGAAAACTGCTTAAGAAATTTCGACGTTCACTAAAAGCTGTAGACAGGGAGGCTTATTGTAAAACAAGGCGCGAATACAAACACTTACAGTTACTCAAGAGAAAAGAATATAATAAAGGGATGGTTGACACTTTGATGGGTGCGGTGAAAAAACAAAGGGAATTCTGGGATACGGTCCATAAAATGATTCCAAAACGAAAATCTGTCAGAAATCAAATCGGAGTGGAACAATGGTATGAGCATTTCAAAGCGCTGTTGGAGGTAGACGTTAACCCCATAGATAAAGACGCAGATGATGACCGGTCTGATGAGAACGATTTAGCATTTAACCGCCCTATTATTAAAGAAAAGGTTCTCCTTGCTTTGAGAAAAATAAAACCTAAAAAATCAAGTGGACCAGACGGAATCATTGGAGAATTTCTAACGTATGCACAGGACTTCACATCACCTTTTCTTGTTAAGTTTTTGAAGGCGTTATTTGAAAAAGGCATCTTCCCTGATAACTGGACTGAATCTGTCATCCTTCCTCTGCACAAGAAAGGGGACGTAAACGACCCTAGTAACTACCGGGGTATCAGTCTATGTGACGTCAGTAGCAAGGTGTATGGGTCCATTATTAACAGCCGCCTTCAGGCCTGGGTAGAGGAGAACAATATTACAGGAGAAATGCAGGCTGGGTTTAAGCGGCGCTATTCCACTGTGGATCATATTTTCACCCTTCTTGCATGTGTTCAAAAACAGCTCAGAAACTTCAAAAAACTATATGTCGCATTCATCGATTTTCAGAAATGTTTCGATACTATCAATAGGAATCTGCTTTGGCCAGTATTGTTGAAGAATGGGATAAAAGGGAGACTCTTCAGATGTATTAAAAGTATGTACGCGAGTGTAAAGGCAAGAATTAGATGTGGATCTGAGCTTACTCAGGCCATTAATTACACCTCTGGTTTGAAACAAGGGGATGCGTGCAGTCCGATCCTATGTTCCCTCTTTATCAATGAGCTGGCATTAGATGTGATACAAAAGGGCAGGCATGGAGTTATCTTTTCCTCGTCAGACGCCCTTGAACTGTTCATTCTGCTTCTGGCAGATGATGTGGTCTTACTCTCGGAAACGCCTATCGGTCTACAAACCCAGTTAAACAACCTACAAAGCTCTGCCCGCTCTTTGTCTTTAAAGGTAAACCTTGACAAAAGCAATATTGTTGTCTTCAGAAATGGGGGTTACTTAGGTGCAAGGGAAAGATGGGTGTTTGACAGTCAGATAATGCCAGTTGTCAATGCTTACAAATACTTAGGCATCTTCTTCACAACACGTCTCAGTTTTGAGGCTGCTTGCAGAGACCTGGCTTGTAAAGCAAAAAGAGCTTTGTTGTATATTATGCACAGGTTACGTAGTTATAATAATCATTCGACTGAAGTTGTCCTGAAGCTTTTTGATACTCAAATATTCCCCATCATGCAGTACGGTTCTGAAGTCTGGGGTCTGGATAAAGCAGCATCGAACTGTGAAAAGGTCCATCTTTTTGCTCTGAAGAAGCTGCTGGGGGTGGCGCAGAGGACTCCAAATGACTTAGTGTACAAAGAATTAAATAGATACCCAGTAACGATAACCCTCGCCCTTAACACCATTCGTTATTGGTTCAAGATTTTACAAATGCCAGATGAAAGGTTACCGAAAAAAGCCTATTTGATGCTTCGAGACCAGGATGAGCGGGGCAGACAAACTTGGGCATCGCATGTGAGAATGTGCCTGTTTAAACATGGGTTTGGATTTGTGTGGATGGAGCAAGGTGTGGGAAGGAAGAAAGAATTTTTGCGTGAGTTTAAACAAAGACTGATAGATAACAGATGGCAAGAGTGGAACGAGCATGTGAGTGAGAGTGAGAGGTTTCATTTCTACAAAACGTTCTGCACAGATGTAAACATTGACCCTTTATACCTGAGCATTGATACTGACAGGCATTTCAAGTACATCATGACCAAGTTTCGGTTTGGTATTTCTGACATTGCTGTACATTCGTATAGGTATAAAAGGCATGGACCACAGGACTTAATGTGCAAGCTTTGCGGCGATGATGTAGAGGATGAAGTACATTTTGTTCTATGTTGCCCTTTCTTCAATGGCTTAAGAAAACGCTTCATTGCAAAGAAATTTTACGCAAACCCAAATGCTTTCAGATTGGCGATGCTATTCGCTTCTAGAAATATAGACACTATTAAGAATATGTGCCTATTTTTGTATTATGCCTTTAAGTCGCGTGAAACAGCTCTATCCTGAGATAAAATAACAACTAGTCTGCAGATATAATCTTTATCTTGATGTACAGGGTTCAGTTATGTAGACATGTTTTGGAGCAGCAGCTGAGTCTTGAAGCTTTACAGCTGTAAGAGTCTCATCTCATAAAGATAAAAGTCTGAGTACTCTTTGAATAGTTTGATAGATTATCCCGCTCTACAAACGTTGTTTAACGTTCGTATTCAAGTACTTTGTGAGTTTGTCTGGAAACTATTGTTGCATGTGCATCTCCCCCTTCCAAAAGGGGCATGGCCCTCTGGAATAAATTTCATTTCATTTCATTTCATTTCTCTCTCACACACACCGTGCACACACACACACCGTGCACACACACACACACACACACACACACACACAGAGCCATTTTCTGGTTGATAATGGGCACCTCTCTGTCACTGACACCGACAAACCCGGCCACGCCCAAAGAGGGTTTTTCCCCCTGTAGACACACATTTGAAATGAAAAAAAAAACTTGGTGTCATACTGTTCAAGTTACATGTTTATCATTTATGTGAAAAAAGGGTGGTATATCAAAGAGAAGACGACTTAAAGTTAAAACATTGTAACAATCAGTGGAAAGACATCAAGTTTATCCTCGAATATTTCAAACATGCCGAGGTTTTACCTGGCAGCTCAGTGACAATCGACCTGACTGACGTGACGTCCAATCGTTTGAATCGTAAGTAGCACATCACGACACCCGCTTCTTCAGTGACTAAGCACGGTGACCAAGCACCGACACTGACCATACCTCAGCAACACATGTTGAAGTTTCCCTGCTGGTTCGTCGGCGTGGATTACAATGCTGCCAGCCGAAGGACACAAGTACACAGGGCCTCAAAATGCCCGGCTATATGATATTCCCGATTAGCCTCAGGCATCATAGTCACCCCTAAAAATGCTTCAATCTAGAAACAGTTACTACCATGAACAGACCATTCAAAGGCACGCACCTGACAGGGGTTATTAAAATAATTGAATGTCTCTTAAAGTCTTTTCCGCTCAGGCCTCACTGGAGTAGTGCACGTGTACTTTCTGTTTAGGCCAGAGAGGGAGTACACACAAATCGGCTTGCCTCCCTTGTGTGCGATCTCTGTCCAAAAAGTCCCAACTTCACTTCACTGGGAGCTTGCCTCTGTTTGTGACCGGGGAGGGGGGTGGCCGAATGGTAGAGCGTTGCCGGGACTTCCAGTGCTCGGGTCGTGAGTGCGAATCCCGGCTGGGGCCAAATATTTGTGCTGGCCCGTATGTGGTGGAAAAGGACGTTAAACTCCCACCAACCCACCCACCCTGTTTGAGACAGTTTAAATATTTGGCCCCAGCCGGGCTTCGAATTGACGACACTTGCCAAACAGGGTACATCAAATAAACACCAAACATGGCCCCGCAGTCAGTTTGTGTCCCTACGCCTGCCGACATCTTGCGCATAAAGTCACGCTGACATGCAGTCCAATGCTAGACACAGGACATGAGCGCCTCGCTTTGCGCTTCGGTGGCGGCATACGTAGCGGCATTCAGTTTTGTCAGCCGACTGGAACTGACGACACAGGAGAACTGAATCTGAATTGGCAAAAGAGCGACGGGAAAAAATCAATAGTGTACCCCGCACAGCCTGTGTCGTAGTGCGCAATGTTCGCTTCACGTTTTCAAAGACTATACCGGCCGTGTTCTGCGTAAACTTCCTACACTGAGGGGAAGACATACATTTGAATCGTTTAAACCAGCTCAGTGTACGACAATAGAACACACACACACACACACACACACACACACACACACACACACACACACACACACACACACACACATTAACCTACAAAAGTATATCTAGGAAAAAGATTCAAATTCAAATTCAAAAATACTTTACAGTCTGTTCTAATACATTTTAAAACAGAAAATTGATGCCTACGCGCTCATCAAATTATACAAGCTGGTGATGCTGACTGTGTCGGAATGATCATAATAGTTATGTACATATCAACATCTGAACATTGTTAAACACAAATAATATTAGCTTGATCAAACAGTTTTCCAAGGTCTTCAGCGTAATTATACAAAAAGGTCTACGGTCCGGGCGGAAGTACATGTTACAGACAAATACAATCAAAATAAACAACAAAGAGGCAAAAAGCAAATGTTTTGAGGCCAACTATTACACAAAAAAAACCCGAACAGCAGTCATACAGAACAACTTTGAAAGTTCTTGTAACAGAATATTTTGCAGAAACAGGTGTCATTCAGCAAATCTTGACTTTCCCTCGGTTTGTAGTGACTGGGCTTGGGTGAGAGAGAAAAAGAAAGTTCTCTCAAATTGTTCACAAAAATGTCCCGTCCAGATTTCAACAAACAGGCCAACCTTGGCCTTCGATAAATCAACATGGATAATCTTAGATGGCCTCTCGACCTCCTGGCTGACATCAAAGGGCTGTGTGTTGTCGATACAAGTGTGTCAAGCGGTCATTCTGAACAGATTGCTCGTCACAGAAGTGAAGAAGGTCTTTCTCTTGACGAAAAACCGCCTTAACAATTCCTGTACACGAAGCGTTATCCGCGTTCTTAAGGACCTCTTTCACTGCACGTTTCCACTGTGTTTTGCAGAGTCCGAATCTTATTAAGGTTCTCAACACATGCCAACGACCGTTCAGAACGACAGAGTTAAACACAGACTCGGGCAACTCCCCGCCGTACATCCTCGGCAGGAGTATGTTCCTCAGGTGTGTGTCATCGGCACATTTACACGCTTCTTCAGCAGCCCAGATGTATTGCGTCTGGCTGAGCCCACGTTTCAGTAATTTTTCAACACAGCCCCACAGGCCACGCTCTACGACGACAGTGAAGGCCGAGTCCAGCTGATGTTCAGTACAGTAAGGGAGTATGTCCGGCAGTTCCCAGTCATCAGCACGTTTTAAAGCTTCTTCTACAGCCCACTTACACTTTGCTGCTGTCACCCCGCGGTCCAGTAATTCGCTGACACAACGCCACAGACCACGCTCCGTAACGACAGTCAAAGCCCAATCTAGCTGCTCGTCTGTACAGTACGGGAGTATGTTCTGTGCCAGTTCCCGGTCGTCAGCACGTTTCACAGCTTCTGATACAGCCGACTCACGCTGTGATACTGTGACTCCACGTTTCAGTAATTTACTGACGCATGTCCATCGGCCACGCTCCACGGCGACAGTGAGAGCCGAGTGCAGCTGATCGTCAGTACAGTAACGGAATATGTACTGGGCCAGTACATGGTCATCAGCACGTTTTACCGCTTCTGATACAGCCCACGTACACGTTCCTGCTGTGACGCCACGTTTCAGTAATTTCCCTACAGAACGCCACAGGCCACGTTCCACAACGACGGTCAAGGCTGAATCCAACTGATCGTCTGTACAGTAAGGGAGTAAGTAATCAGATAGGTCCCAATCATCAGCACGTTTTACTCCTTCTCCTACAGCCCATCTACACTTTGCTGCTGTCACCCCGCGTTTTAGTAATTCATTGACACAGCGCCACAGTCCACGCTCCACAAAAACAGCAAACGTCGAGTTCAGCTTATCGCCAGTACAGTACGGGAGTATGCAATAAGCCACTTTAATGTAATCAGCACGTTTTACGGCTTCCGTTAAAGCCCAGTTGCTGTTTGGCCCCGTGACTCCGCGTTTCAGTATTTCACTGTAAAAGCTCCACAGGCCTCGCTCCACGACGACGGTCAAAGCCGAGTCCAGCTGATTGTGTGTACAGCAAGGGAGTATGTGATTAACCAGTTCCCAGTCGTCGGCACGTTGTATGGCTTGTGCTACAGCCCAGTTCTTCTTTGCCGCTGGGACTCCATGTTCCAGTAGTTTACCCACACGCGTCCAGTTTCCGTTTTCAACGGCGTCTTCCAGTGCTCGTGGATTGCCAAATACCTGACCCATTGAGGGAAATGTCAGTTCAGCAGTTCACAAAGTCTTACAGATGCACTATTAACAATCTGGTAGTAGCTCAGTAGCATGTCTGATGACACTTGACCGCAATCTGCAACAAGAAACGAAATGATATTATTCAAGACAATTATTTTCAAAAAGAAAAAGAAAAAGTCAGCATTCACAAACAGTCGTAAACATCCCAATCCACTCATTTGTCTGTCGTCTGCCAGCCTCCTGGACAACAAACTGCTGAATGTTTTAAACACTAATTACATGTGTGTATATGTGTGTAAACAATAAATAAAAAATCAGTATTATCATTTGTTTGTTAGAGTTATATTCCTTTTGCTTTTTGTTTGTCCTGATGAAGGCACGATGCCGAAACGTCCTGATGAAGGCACGATGCCGAAACGTCCTGATGAAGGCACGATGCCGAAACGTCCTGATGAAGGCACGATGCCGAAACGTCCTGATGAAGGCACGATGCCGAAACGTCCTGATGAAGGCACGATGCCGAAACGTCCTGATGAAGGCACGATGCCGAAACGTCCTGATGAAGGCACGATGCCGAAACGTCCTGATGAAGGCACGATGCCGAAACGTCCTGATGAAGGCACGATGCCGAAACGTCCTGATGAAGGCACGATGCCGAAACGTCCTGATGAAGGCACGATGCCGAAACGTCCTGATGAAGGCACGATGCCGAAACGTCCTGATGAAGGCACGATGCCGAAACGTCCTGATGAAGGCACGATGCCGAAACGTCGACGTGTTGACTGTGAAATGTGTCTGGTAAGATAAGTGGTTCATATTGTTCTTTTTCGTTGCTTCTAGTTGCTGAAACTGAGCTCAGCTGTACGTGAACACACAAATAGTGTGATGAACCAGAGACGAACCTACCCCTAATCACTTACGTGTCTCGTTCACCAACGCTAACAGTCAAATTCGGCGCGCCTTGATTGAACAAAGTATTCAGTATTAGGACAACTACAGGATCCATGCCTGGAAACTATTTGCTGAATTTAGCTTTTGAGTATTTGTACAAAACAACCTATTGACCCTATAGATAGGTGAAACGTGTATCTTTTGTCACCTACTTTCACTCTCTTTCTGGTCAGTGAAGATAACACAGTCAGTGATATCATCTAAAAACAGTCAGCAATAGTTGCTGATCATCAGGTATCATCAGAGGCGGGGAGCCGGGATAGCCGAATGGTAAAGCGTTGGACTTTCAATGCTCGGGTAGTGAGTTCGACTCCCGGCTGGGCCCAAATATTTGTGCTGGCCTTTTCTCGTTGCCCCGTCCTTGATAAATTATCACCTTTAAGTGGTGGAAAAGGACGTTAAATTTCCAAATGCCCACCCTACGCCCACCCTCATGAGAGTCTTCACGGCGTATCACCAAACTGCGCTACAGAGATCGTCTCTGCACAGCGTATCAGCAACCTGAAAGCACTTCTTTTTTTTTCTTTCTTTTTTTTTGCACAAAAGAAACTAAACTAGCGTGAGTGAACTGCTGATTACCACTCGTGTAACCGTCAGATATCTTGAGAAGCGTATTACGTGCGGTGTGGATGCGTTTGAGCACAAGAACTGGCCGCGAGGAATTCACCTCGCAATTGATCGAAGCCGCCCGGGTTTGCACACTAAAATCTCGTCGATTTCGTCAAATTATATTATGCCCCCTTACCGCCAGTTTTCGAGCTTTACCTGCTACCTGTAGGTGCACCAATTTCTTAGAGTGTAGTAGATGTATAAAATATGCCTCACAAACTGATACTTTGTCAGATACAAGCCGGAATAGCAAGCTGGTGTGCTTGCCTACGTATCACCACCGCACAGCGTATCACAAACCATGGGCGTTTAGTCACCGTGTGACATGTGGCGACTGCCAACCAGAAGCAATCCCATTTGCATTCTTTCCTTCATTTTGTTGGTTTATGTTCTAGTTCTTGTTTGTTTCTGTATGTTTGTTGGAGTTGTTTTTGTTTGATAAATGCTGTTTCAACGGTGAGAATATCCCGGCGGGTGCCAAATATTTGTTCTGGCTTTTTCATCGTTGCCTCGTCTTTGCTATCACCCGTATGTGGGGGAAAAGGACGTTAAACCCCCAAACACCCACCCCCGCCCCAACGTCGAGAATTTTTTTTTTTAATCGCAGAAATAGGATATGTAGTTTTAGAGACTGAGGTACATCTCCGCGTCTTCAGTCTGACCGAGTGAAGCAGCAATTCATGTCGAATTCATGTAGAAAAACAAAAAAAGATGTTGGTTATATATTTACTTATTATAACAATAATAATAATGAGTATTGTATAGGCGCTTTACCCAATTTCATGAATCGGCTCAAAGCGCCGCGAACTGAACCCAACACGCACGCTCACGTGAATCACACGCATTCTCTCACACACCGGACATAAACACATTACAATCACGTGGTGCGAAGGGTCAGCTCAGCTATTTAAATTTCGGAATTTAGAATTGCATTTATTTTTCAAATTTGGTGGGCTGAACATTTCCAAAGCAGAGGGGGAGGAAGCCGGAGTACCCGGAGAGAACCCCCGACGATCGGCCCGAATAAACGGTGCCACATACGAGAAGGAAAAATTCTTTGCCCGAGTGGGACTCGAACCCCTGACCTCTCGCATTGGTGACAGGTCTCTTAACCACTAGACCACCGACCGCCCCATTATACAGAAATATTCCTGATTTGATTTAAGCTAGTTTCTTTGCAAAAAGTTATGGGTTTGCTTGTTGTGCTTTCAACTACAGTTTCCATCATGGGTGATAACAAAGACAAACTGAGAAGAAAGATACTATTAATCCCATTGCTGGGACATCTCTTTGGTCCGGGCTCTCACAAATATAACTGAGAATAATTTAACTAGACGTACATCCTCTAGTAACTGCTAGACACTCACACACAAAACCCGAAAACACAATAAGAAAATCTGATGTATTACCGACTCGCAGAAATAGATACCACTGGGCTACCATCCGCCGTTGTAGTGCAGGTTAGTGTGCGGGTCCCGCCTCTCCGCATGACAAACTGGGCGTGTGCGCCCGAGTACATAAGACAGATACGCCTGTACAGATACTCTGCACTGTCACAAGTTCATGTACTGCTTTCTCCTGAAATCTGCGGAGTGACAGCCAACCACGAGACGCTGAACTAGTCACGTGCCGATTACTTACATCCTGTTGTGACGTCAAGCCGTCCTTGACCCTTAACTGAGGTCGGCTCTTGTCACCACCCACATCATTCCAGAAAAATCAGGGATTTCGGATCCGTTCTGTCTAATCACGATTGAGAAATTTTCTCCAGGCACTGAATATAAACTATGAGTACGATGGTAGATTTTGGAAACAACACATCAACCATCAGCATGGGTATTTGGGGAAGATCTGTGTGCTGCCCGTGATTCAGTATGGGGCAGGCGCTAGTAAGGACCCAATATCAAACTACGTTTTGACCGGCAAACGGTCCTTAATCTCCGGGGCGTTTAAAGGTCTGCAATCTCAGCAAAAAGCCGCAAACATTGCGGTTTTTTTTTTTTAAAACTGCGACTCCTTCGACTGTGCATAATCCAGGCAACTCTGCCACAGTTGCAGAGTTTTCAGCACTTCGGGGACCCTTATAAAACCAGAGCACGAGTTTGCCGTGACATTATTTGGCTTGTGGTCAGTGAGCGAGACACGTCGCTACAGTGTCTAGCGGATGTTGAGTGCTGCACGATCTTTCTCGCTCAGTGTCAAAACGCAAACTGAGCCGTGAAATCAGGCTGCCCTTGACTTTTACTGGGTTTTCAGGGACGCTGAAAACTCTGCAACTGTGACAGAGTTGACTGTGCTTGCACGGTCGACTCTAAATTTTTTTCACACCGGAAAGCTTTTTGTTGGGAGCTTAGATCTTTAAGCTAAAGAGTAAATATTAGCATTGTTTCTCCTGAGTTATCGGACCCTGATTACGAGTGAACGGTTGGTATCTGGGCACAGGTACAGCTGGGGTCGCCCTGTGTGACTTAACATCCTGAGAAACAAAACAAAAAACAAAAAACAAAAAATTCAAGAAACAAACACACAAAAAACCGCAGCAGGTCGCCTGCACTAGGTTAGACAAAGCCCCATCCACTGTCAGCGAGATTATGCGTATCACATGTCTATCACATGCACAGCTAAAAACAATCAGTGATTGCGCTGTGTTTATGCTGTGCGTGTTTAACCTTTACCGTACGAGGCTCTGAAATTTTCGATTCGTACGTCGTGGGGAGCCAGGCACCCAGTACAGCTTACACAGGAAATGCTGAAAATCCCCAACCACTTCTGTGTTTCTACAAATTACTTGTCATTTTTGAAAGTATTGCCTATAAGCTTATACTTTGCGGAGTGAAAGAGTAGATGATCGAGAACTCAAAAAATACTTTAGATTTAGTTGTACGGTAGTCCTAGCACTCCTACAGAAATACCTGAAGTGTCAGAACACAAGTTTGAAAAATGAGATAGTAATGAGCAAAAACGTCAAAGTCCTGGCTGTTTTACACTCAGCTCGTACGGCAAAGGTTAAACTTGACCATCGAAATACTACTGTGATAGTGAAATTACGTTTTCGTCGAAGCACAAAAGTTTGCCTTTGATAAGGCAGAAAGACCTTCAAAACAGCTTCATTAACACACACACACACACACACACACACACACACACACACACGCACGCACGCACGCACGCACGCACGCACGCACGCACGCTCACTTACCCATGTTTCTCAGACTCTAGATTTGCTTTTACCCAAATAACTATGTTCAAACAATACGTGCCTTTCTCTATACATATTTTACGAAGGATTCCACGTAGAATTCCGCCACGTGAAGCAGAAATTACGTGACTGGAAAATGAGAAACATGCGTAAGCATGACCGTCTATTTTCGAACAGATATTTTGAAATCGCCCAACAACAGCAACTTTGCTTTCGTAACATTAATTCAAACATATTTATTTATTTTGTTGCGTATTGTGGAGATACAAGGAAACACTTTTAACATGAGCACTACACTTACAATATCCTCAGTAAACATTTATAGCGACCATGCAATGGCAGATCACATAGTGATTACAAATTACGAGAGAGAGAGAGAGAGAGAGAGAGAGAGAGAGAGAGAGAGAGATGATGATGATGATTATGATGATGAAACTTTATTTATCAACGGTAAAAGTTTTGACAGAAATTCGCCAGTGTACAAACTTCCCGGGGAGAGAGAGAGAGACGGATGTACGGACGGACAGTCAGATAGACAGACAGACAGACAGATAGACAGAGGTCTCAGCTGGTGAACATTCTCTTTTCAACTTCCGTAATATTGTTTAGCATTACTGTGTGGAAAAACAGGTATACTGTACAGTCGTCCCATTGGACATCATTATCAAGAGGAAAAACAGGTATACTGTACAGTCGTCCCATTGGACATCATTATCAAGAGGAAAAACAGGTATACTGTACAGTCGTCCCATTGGACATCATTATCAAGAGGAAAAACAGGTATACTGTACAGTCGTCCCATTACACATCATTATCAAGAGGAAAAACAGGTATACTGTACAGTCGTCCCATTACACATCATTATCAAGAGGAAAAACAGGTATACTGTACAGTCGTCCCATTACACATCATTATCAAGAGGAAAAACAGGTATACTGTACAGTCGTCCCATTACACATCATTATCAAGAGGAAAAACAGGTATACTGTACAAGTCGTCCCATTACACATCATTATCAAGAGGAAAAACAGGTATACTGTACAGTCGTCCCATTACACATCATTATCAAGAGGAAAAACAGGTATACTGTACAGTCGTCCCATTACACATCATTATCAAGAGGAAAAACAGGTATACTGTACAGTCGTCCCATTACACATCATTATCAAGAGGAAAAACAGGTATACTGTACAGTCGTCCCATTACACATCATTATCAAGAGGAAAAACAGGTATACTGTACAGTCGTCCCATTACACATCATTATCAAGAGGAAAAACAGGTATACTGTACAGTCGTCCCATTACACATCATTATCAAGAGGAAAAACAGGTATACTGTACAGTCGTCCCATTACACATCATTATCAAGAGGAAAAACAGGTATACTGTACAGTCGTCCCATTACACATCATTATCAAGAGGAAAAACAGGTATACTGTACAGTCGTCCCATTACACATCATTATCAAGGATGTGTGTACCAAGTGTAAGTTAGCATGTATCATAGCTGTGTGTACGTAACGTGTATGTGACGTGTATTTCATGTGTATGTAATGTGACGTATTTCATGTGTATGTATTGCCACCCTACTATTGTGAGGCGCCCAGAGCTCCAGCAGGAGGTTGGGCGCCAGATAAATCCTCATTATTATTATTATGATGAGGGCCATACGCTACCATTATCAAGAGGAAAAACAGAACCGAAGCGCCTATAAAAAAAAAAAAACCAAAACAAAACAAAACAAAAAAAACACCGTGTCGCTTAGGCCTTTTTTCAGACGAAGTTAGTACACCATACTGTGATAATTGTACACTCCTGAGTAACAAAGTACTACATTATGTCTGAATGCAAAGGCTAAGCCTAACACAAACAAACACACACATCAGAGTATTGATGGTTTGATCAATGGGTGAATGGTATCTAGGTACACCGAACTAGGGCGTGCTGTACAAATGTCTTTGATATCAAGCATACGTAGTGGAAAAGGACATTAAACTCCAAAACACCCACCCACTAACACAACCACTACTTTCTTCAACTATGTAGCAGTTCAAAAGTCAGAAGATACAAGTATTAGAAGATTAGAGTTCATTCATAATCATCTTCAGCTTCGTAATTTTGCTATTCTCATTGAACTCTCGTTCATGCGGACAGACTCGCTGTTATCGTCTAGAGCAAGGCAAACATGGCGTAACGGACTACTCAATCCAAATGATTATGTACATGAATATGTCAGTTGCAAACGATATTGTCGGATTATCACCATCACCAACAACAACGAAAGCTGTGAACTTTGTTAGAGTTTCAAAGTGAAAACCTGCGACTTGCTCGTTCTGAATATAAAACTTCTGTGACGTTCATTGTCTGGGGCTCTAATCATCCAGTGTTTCGTAACAGCCTAAAATGCACTCACCTTTTCCATTCACACGCGACTGACAATGTTAATAAACACAGCGAAGGTCAGTCTTCTTCCTCCTCATAAACTGTTTCTGTTGTTTTGTGTTAAGGTTTTGGGCGCAACGATTATGAAGTGTATTCAAAGTAAACAATATTTCTGTGCTATGTAGTTAGACGGGGACTGGTTTAAATTTTTTTTAAAAAGATTTCTTTCGTTGTGTATAGTGGAGCTACAGTGGAAACAGTTTTATAACAGATATAACGGGGCGGTCGGTGTTCTAGTGGTTAAGAGACTTGTCACCAGTGTATTAAACAGATTTCTTTCGTTGTGTATAGTGGAGCTACAGTGGAAACAGCAAGATATAACGGGGTGGGTCGGTGGTCTAGTGGTTAAGAGACTTGTCACCAATGCGAGACACTGAGGCCAAGGGTTGAGTCCCACTCAGGGGCAAAGAATTTTTCCTCCTTGTATATGGCACCGATCATTCGGGCCGATCGTCGGGGGTTCTCTCCGGGTACTCCGGCTTCCTCCCCCTCTGCTTTGGAAATGTTCAGCCCACCAAATTTGAAAAACAAATGCAATTCTAAATTCCGAAACTTAAATAGCTGAGCTGACCCTTCGCACCATGTGATTGTAATGTGTTTATGTCCAGAGTGTGAGAGAATGTGTGTGCATGTGCGTGAGCGTGCGTGTTGGGGTAAGTTCGCGGCGCTTTGAGCCGATTCATGAAATTGGGTAAAGCGCCTATACAATACTCATCATTAGTAGTAGTAGTAGTAGTAGTAGTAGTAAATGTTCATTTACTACTACTAAAAATGTTCATTTATAGCAACCTTGCGATGGCAGATGACAAATACCGAAATGAACCTTTATTTTCTAACGGTGGAGGTTTTTGGTCCGCAAACCAGTATTACAACTTGCCGTTGCTACAACTACAAAGGATAAAAAGTACACTAAAAAAGACAACAACAAACACAAAGGGTGATAATAATAAAGAGCGGGCGACGCACGGGCACCTACTCACAATCACGATTGCAGCTGATATTACAGAAGCTAAGCTATTTCCTAAGCTATAATCATGCACATAATTATATATATATATATATATATATATATATATGATACGAATCCATATACATGTACCAGCAGTGCATGGGTGAGACAAAGAGAGAGAGAGAGGGGGGGGGGGTCTCAGGTGGTGAGCTTCCTCTTTTCAGCGGTCAGCTGCTGCATACTTTCTTGATTCGTATGTATACGGCATAGTTATGGGGAAAAAAACCGTGTGTGATAAACTCTAGAACAGTGTTAGAAGTAGATGGATATATTCATACTGTTGGGAAAGTCTTCTGATTGTCGCGTTGCGAGCATCTGTATCCTTGGGACATTCTAGGAGGAAGTGTTCTGCGGACTCGGCTCTACAGGATTGGATTGAACACGGCTGGATTGGATTGTACATTCATTCCTTTCCAAAGGCCGGGTCCGTGTGTCACCTACAGGGAGGGATAAAGAGAACGAAAGGACAAACACACCAACACTTAAGAGGACAGACAGAGAGGTCCGCAATGGGAGGCCAGCAAATGAAAAATACTTATTTACACACTCACAGATTTATTTTACAATGGACAAAGCCTGGTAGTCACGCTCACTCACACTCTCGCACACCACCCTGTCCCTTCCCGCATGTCTTGCCCATCGTCGCCGAGAGTCCCACTAAACCGACCCCTAACCATAGGCTTGACCCACGTCCCTTGGTGACGGCCTCGTATGGAGTCGTGGTCTAGGTGGTTAGATAGTAGCAACGTGAGAAGAACTGGTCACGTCAGGGAACACAGGGGGCTCTCTATAACCCACGGGCGGAGCGACGCCAGTGGAGCTCGCCGACTGTTCAGGGCAGAAGCGACCCACAGGAGGCTTGAGGTTGCAGCTCAGCAGCAGCTTGTCCCCGGCGAAACAGCCGACGAACAGAAGACAGGAAACGAACAGGAAAACCTGGAAACACATTTCTCAGTGGTAACACAGTTCGCATTGTGCTTGAACTACGAGTCAAGCCCGTTACTGGTCGGTTCTATTTTCCAACCCATTCTACCCCAATAACACAAACACAGGGAACACCACACATACGAGTAAGCTTCCTGGCATTACCTAACCACTAATTCCAGCAATAGTTTACTGCCAACTATTCCGGCTAGACATTAGTAGTTCCGTTACAGCTAACGAATGGGTTTTTAACAACTCGTTCGCAAGATTCGCTCTGTAGCGAGAAGGTACACGAGCGGAAACAAAACAATGGCGGAATTCACCACTACAATATTACGGCAACAGGAACGGGACATGTAATATAGTGCACTACCTCGCACAGTTCTACTTGACTTTACATACCTCAGCAGGTTAGTGCCTATCCTACGATAGAACAGGTCCAGGACAGTGACGACAGCCCAAGCTGGCAGGGGCAACAGCCAACAACAGGCACCCCTCCACACTCCCAGAGTTACAGCTTGACTGATTCAGGCAAACAGTCCTGAATGGATTATGCTCATAAGCAGGTCCCTTCGGCAGCAAAGGGTGAAAAGCGAGGGAATTATTTTACACAACGTTTTTGTGCTAGCTTGGGGGAACCTCACGGTTTTCGCAAGGGTTTCGGATACCTCGAAAACAGGTGCTGAAAATACTTAAACCCCATTGGCCGACAATGTTATTTGGCCCATAACAATTTAAGCCAGCAAAACAACCCCCATCATAGGGCGGGACTTACGTGTGCACGGGAGGCACGCCGGGCACGGGTCAACGGGCAAACTGGACAATGGCCGGGTACAACGGGCCTCCTGGCTAAAGACGGGGTATTCCCGATGGTCCGGTAGACCTGGTATCTGGCCGATATCTGGCCGTGACACCGTGAGGTCGGCAAACATGACGTAATCCTTCATGCGTCGTGGAAGGGGCAGTGTGTTGACCATCTTGTGACGTCGTGGTCTGATGCCCAGCTGGCGGGAAATCGTCAGGCGACACAGAGACTGAAGACTGCGGGGAGACAGGATCTTCCTCATGTAGGGAAAAATTCTGCTATCAAATTCTTTTACCTCATCTGGGTCATAGGACAGCGTTACTGACATGGGCGCGTCTGTTATGGCATCGTTGTCAACGAATAGTCGTTGAGCCATCCTGTGGAATTCAGCGTTGGAGCAAGCCCCAGACTCGTACAGCATCTGCACCAGCGCCAAGTCTGACCGATACAACGCTTGTTGGAAGGGAGAACACACCTCGATGTTCACACACGACGTATCGGCCCGTGTTGCATACGTCATTGTGTCTGTGAGTTTTGGCTGAAAGCTGGCAATGCCCAGTTTGATGCACGCAGCTACAAGCTTCTCAGGACACTGCTTGTTATTCACGGCAAACAGTAGAACTGACTCCCCGCCCCTTGCTACAGCTAGTGGGTCAGCTCCTCTAGCGATGATGTAGCGCAGCGAGTCCCAATATCCACCTTGACAAAGAACATGCAGAGCTGTTTCTCCAAAACAATCTACTTTATGGGCCACGTTCCGTCCCCAGTCCAGTGCACAGTCGATGATGTCAGCCTGTTCGTATTGGATCAACTTGTACAATGGTGTATAACCGTCAGGACCAGGTTTGTTGATGTCTCCGTGGAACTTCACCAACATCTTTGCTGCGGCCCAGTTTTGACACTCAATAGCCCTGTCCAGTAATGTGTAGCCGTCAGTGTCCAGTACAAACTGGTCAGCGCCCACGTACAGCAGTCCCTCCACTGTGATCCAGTCGTTCTTCCTGGCGGCCTGTTGCACTAGAGCGTTGCCCTCAGTGTCTGGCTTGTCGATGTCGGCGCCAAGCTGTAGGCAGTGTTCCACCACGTCCCACTTATGGCGCCACACGCTTTCTATCAGGGCTTTGTCCCGCTGAGCGATTCCAGTGCTGTCCTTCTCCTCCACCAGCCGCCTGACCGCCTGCCACAGACCATGCCTCAGGGACCGCTCAAATATGGCCTCTCGTTCCTCCACAGTCAGGGTGCCTTCCATGATGCTGATACAGTGGGCCACAACACTGCCTTCTCTGTGATCCAGACCCTCTTGGATGATCTGCCTTCTCTGGTCATCGCTGACACCGTGTTCCATGACTCGTGCAACAAGGATCCACTGGCCTTCCTTGATCAGTTCCGGCAGGACATTCAGGCATAACTCTGCCGACACACCGCGTTCTAACAGCGCCCTCGCTACGCCCCACTGCCGACGTCTGATGGCTTCAGGAAGGAACGTCTCCCGCTCGTCAGCGTCCATTGAGAGTTTCACCAGCTGCACCACCACGTGCCACGCCTCGCTTTGTACTGCATGATCTAAAGCAAGACGTGCTTGCTCCTGTGTGCTTGTACGTCTCAGTCTATGTAACACTGCTCGCCAGTTCTTCTGCTTCACTGCATTATCAAAGTCCTGCTTTTCAGTTTCCAAACGACGTTCCAGTGCTCTCAGTTTCCGGCACCTTTTTCTGTATCTCGCTTCAAGTTCTTCAATCTTCTGCCACCTCTCTCTGTATTCGTTCTCCAGAGCAGGGTTGTCCTCAAATTTCCGCTCATATTTCTCCATCTCGTCTTCAGTGGGCAGTCTCTCCCGGCTTGGGTTGGCCGTCTCCAGTTCTTCACTCACAAGAAGCACATCGGCTCCACGCTCAAAGAGCTCCAGAACCGTGTTCCAGTCGGCATGTTTAGCCACCTGGCGGTACACACGTCTCAGCTGATCTTCCGTCAGCCCGTGGTCGGCCAGCAGCATGAAGACGGCCATCTGTCTTTCTCTCAGTGCTTCCCCCAGTGCCCAGTCACGCTGGTCATCGTACAGACTGTGGTCCGCCAGCTGCTTGACAATCGTCCACTCTCTCTGCTCCACAGCGGCCTGGAACAATGAGCGCCGTTCTTCTTCCCATACACGAGACAAGGAAAGGTTGGTGATAACGTCTAATCTTGTGACGTCACACCTACTGACTTCCGACCTGTAGGTTCTGGTCAATGTTCTGACCGCCAAGCTTTGTAGGGGTGTGTTGATGGTCTGGAGTGCGAAAATACATGTGAAAAACTCTCCACGTTTCACATTTAACTGTCCAGTACTGTCCAAGTATTCCTCAGAGAGATTTCCCAATAAACCTTCAACACCAGACATTATCTTTTCTTCAGGCACACACATCCGCACATGCTGTTCCCATCGAGAAATCAGAGACTTGGTTGTGTTTTTCTGGTCGTTTCTGCCATTGTCTCTCGTGCACTCTGAGCAATGCATCAAAACACGGAAGCAATTTTGCTGGAATGCGAGGAATTCGTCAAATCTTGACTTTTCTTCATGGTGTGACCAGGCTGTGTTTGAGAACGATATCTCTCCTAAACTCTTCACAAAATGCCCTGCCCAGATTTCAAGATGCGGGCAGAAGGCGGCTTTCGGTTCCTCAGCATTGACATTGTCAGATGGCTCGTCGACCTTCTGGTTGACATCAACGGGCTGTGTGTTGTCCATGCAGGTCTTAAATAATTGACCTGCCGCGCTCCACCAGCCCTTTGTCACGAGACCTTTCAACAAGTGCTCGGGTTTTTCTTCAAAGATGTGCGTGGAATAAGAGGCAAAGAATGTCGACCCTAAACGCCACAGGCCCCGCTCGAGGAGTTTTGTCATCACAGGTTCCCTGTCAGTCGCGTGGCGAAGGATGTCTCTGAGGACGGTTTCTTCAGCTCGTACCGCGGCTTCAGCAACGGCATATTGTATCACAGTCTCGCTTGGAGTAATTAGGCACTTCGGGTTCCGCAGTTCAATATAATCTAGAGGAGTCAAGCCCCGCGGCCTTATCCCTTCCAGGCACCAAAGTACTAATTCCCAACGGTCATTCTGAACTGCCTGCTCTACACAGAAATCAAGGTCTCCGCTTTCAGAAACACCTCCATGAACAATTCTGTAGCAAGAAGGGTTGTCAGCTTTTTCAATGGCCTCTTTTACTGCCCATCTCCACCGAAATTCGCTCTTAATTACAGTTCTCAACACTTGCCAACGTTTGTTCAACGTGGCAGAGTAAACCACAGACTCTGGCAGTTCCTCCCTCAGTGAGAGTATTTCCCTCAACGTTTCGTCGTCAGCGCTTCCACAGGCCTTCTTAGCAGCCCAGATATATTGTGCCTGGCTGACCCCCCGTTCCAGAAATTTACTGACACGCTTCCAATCACCGTAATCTACGGCATTTTCCAATGTCCGTCGATTCCCAAAGACCTGACCCATGGCCGCGAGCAAAACGTTAGCTAAGCAGTTCAGGCAGTGTTACAGGTGCACGACTGCCGGGCATGTAGATCGTGGTTACCGGCGTACGGCACAAGCGCTCAGCAGTATGTCTGCTGCTATCACGCTGGCGGCTGACAACAGTCTGCAACAAAAATGGCGTTCTGATGTCAGTTATTCCATACGATTCTTTTTGTCTGCGCGTGTCTCTCTCTAATGGTGTTGACGATGTGCCCGGCTGCTGTCGGTGGCGGTTTTGTTGTTGGTGGTGGTGTTGGTGTCAGTGTGTGTGTGTGTGTGTGTGTGTGACGTCGTTCGTGATGACACTAGACTTCAATTTAAAATGGCAAATATCACACTTTACGTCCTGTTTCACCAGTAGAATTATTTTCTCCAATTTCATGGCACAGGGCATAAGTAACAACTTTCAGTCTGGCACGAGAGTTAAGTCCTCTGACAGGCTTCACTGAGCCTGCGCCCAGGGCGCATGAGACCGAAGCGGCCAGCGTTAAGTCACGTATCACATCTTTGCCTGAGCACGGCTGCAGGCAATAACTGTTCGCACGTGACGTAAAGTGGCCAAGTACAGCCGCAATATTCTTATAGTATTTTCCACAGAGACACTGAGTTACTCTACTTCAGCTCTGTGAAACACATCATCTGTAAAACTGACTGAGGACAAACATGCATCTGTTGATGCTAAATTACTATAACCTACTGCCAGTGGGAAAGTCGCTTCAGATGATAGAGCAAATGATCAAAGGCCGGTAAGCAGTCAGCTTACCATGCAGTGGTTGTGGATATCAAGCAAGCAGCGTTCAAGTTGCCAGGATTGTCTGCCGGTGATGTCGGCCTGTTTACACCAAATACAGGCCTGACATGTACTGGGCCCGTATGTATAATAGTCGAGGTTAGCGCTTTTAGCCCTGGGTTAGAGTCTAACCTCGAACCAAACTAGCTCCAGGGCTGAACTGTCTGTTGTTTTTTGTTTTAAATCAAGAAGCGGGCCCTTTCCAGCAAGGCCGGTGCCTAAGCCGTTATAGAAGGCGGATTTTTTCTTCCTTTCTTCGCTTCCTTTTTTTATTTTTTAAATTTGCTTTTGGGTTTCTTTCCCTAGTGTGGGTTAGGCCCGTAGTCGTGGGTTAAATTAACCTCGACTTTTACATACGGGCCCTGATGTAGCCGCGGTGTTCTAATGTGATGAAAATGCCCTGGACTGGGTTAATTTTTAGTGACTGCACTTTTAGGCTACGCTGTAGAGCATGTGTGTGCAGTTAGGTATCACTATCAGCCAGGGAGAGCGCTAGCACTAACAGCGATAAGATCGCACACCTGGCGTTCTTGGGTTTTCCCCAGCTGACTGAACAGCGATCCCGCCCGCGGCCAGTGCTTAACGAGGGTAGCGTCCCTTGCTCTCGGGTCAGTGGGTCAAGGTGGTGATTACCTCCCTTGTTTTTTACTTTTAAGTTGTTGTTTATGTTGTACATGTAATTCTAGTGTCTAGAGAGCAACTCTCTGGTTTATTTTTATAGGAGAATGTCGAGTAAGATGTCTCGGGACTATGGAAGGAAAGGTTTAAGGTTTTAGAAGCAGAATGGGGTAAAATATTCCCTAGTCTTTTTAAGTATTCTGACTCTACCTATTTCTGAACGAGTTTGGTATCAGTTGGGGAAAATTTCTGATTCTGATTCTTTAGGTAAGTGTACCACACACCTTACCGAGTCTATGCTCTCGCATAGGCGCCAAGGGGCACCAAAAGCTTGCTCTCTTGAGCACAGACCGAGTAATGTCCCGGGTGTGATGCTATCCGATAGCATCACTATAAGCCCAATTCAGGAACAATCTGCACTTTGAACTCAGGACTTCTCTTTGGACTTGGGACTTGCACCTAATTTCGGGCAGAGGAAAAGCTTGACCGAGTACAAAACCCGTGTTGGATGCTTGTCCTTTGGCCATTGCTCTCGTCTTATTCACACGGATTTCTGGTAGGTACTGGGTGGGTTGTCTTGACTGTGGTGTTCCGTTCGTCCGGAAAGTATTCCCCCTGCACTACGGAAGAAATCCACTGACTTCGGTCGAATTTGTTGTACTGTACATTTTGTGTTTCTTTTGCTTTCTCCTGCCTCTTTCGTCCACAGAGGGTGCCAGGGTTGGAGCGGAGTGTAGGCTCTGTACACTCCGCAGCACTTGCGGTTACTGGCACCACCCCCCTTGTCCGTTACCCGCATTTGGAAATAGTAATTCCATGCGTCCCGAGTCTTTACCACTCTACTAACTTTGTGTTTAGATGTGATCCCTCACCCCTAATCTCTTCAAACTCTTGGCTATCCCTTCCCCACCCCTTGTGTTGAGCGTTACGCACTGGCAACTAACACTGCCCAGGAGTTTTCTCCCAGGCGGGACTTGTGGCCTCGAAAGATGCGTTAAATGTGCTCTTGTGTTGTCCGTCGCTAGGCTTTGTGTTGGGGCGGGGACAGGTAGGGATAATGCCGGGTGTAGGTAGGCTCGTCGTGTATTGGTAGGCGATAGGTTTACGTACAGGCTAGTTGCCGCAGGGGCTGCAGCCGGGTTTCGTCCTAGCTGCACAGGTTTAGACCTTTATTAGAGGCGTAGGAGGTAGAATGCGAAGGCGGAAGGTTCAATTGTTACTGTACCGGAAGTTTAATGTTGATAGTCCTTATTTAGTGTGTTATTGTTTTGCCAATTGCTCTTAGTGTTTACCATACTATTTTCTTTACTCATAAACAGTGAACAATATATTTTTGTTCAAACGACCCCATGTTCCTTTTTATAGTATTTTGCCTTGCTTTGTTGATTAAAACTTTATCTTTTTATTCTGGGAAGTTTGTTTAGTTTTGTTATTTCGTGTTTTGTGTTGTTGTGTGTGTTGTGTTGGTGTCTACCGCCGTCCTGACAAACAGCTTCAGACACTAGCATAGCGGACCTAGCACGCGACAACATCAAACATAATTCATAGAGTTATAGCAGGCGGCACTACACTAATACGATTATGTCAGGCGCCAAGGAGAAACATGTCGGGGCGCGGTGGCGACAGATGCCAAGTCTTGCACAAAATTATACCGTTCTATTTTAAGGACCACGAATTCCCGATCTGACTGAGAACACATTTAGAACACGCCCGCAGAGAATTTAGGTCAACAGAGGGCGCTGCGTTGCAATTATTTTTAGATTCGCGGACTGACAATGACTGTGCTATGTAACTTGACGCGGAAAGAGCAGACCAAGATGCGACAATCGTGTTACATTCACACATACCGCCGCCGATAGCCGCGCCGGAGTGTCCTGGCAATTACCACACTGACAGGTAAGCGACATGAAGCCTGGCCGGGTGAGCGGAATTTCCAGTGTACACGGCGTTGCACCGCCTAAGCGGCGCGCTTTCCCTCTACCCCAACAAGTACACCGCCACAGACTGAGACTAAGATCGTATGTAGCACGGTTGACCCATCCCTGACTTCGTAAGTGGGTCAGATGGCTGACCTGCTGAGGCCTACTAGCGCCATCTAGCGCAATGTGGTGCGCGTAGTAGTGCCTGTCGCAGTTATGATGTCAGGTTTTGTTGTTGTTGTTGTTGTTGTTTTTCAACCATAATAATAACACATAATCATGTACTACAAATTTAGTGTGCACACACACTCACACATACACATGAAGACATCTACACATTAAAACTTCTGTTTTACTGATTTATTTATTTTTTTTTTTGTTCTCAGTGCCTGAAGCACACACACACACACACACACACACACACACAGACACACACACAGACTCACACTCACACACACACACACAGACACACACACACACACACTCACACAGAGACACACACACACACACAGACACACACACACTCACACACACAGACACACACATACACACAGAGACACACACACACACACACACACACACACACACAGACACACACACTCACTCACACACTCACACACACACAGACACACACAGAGACACACACACACACACACACACACACACACAGACACACACACACATACAGACACACACACACACACACAGACACACACACACACACACACACACACACACACAGAGGATATCATCTGCTTCCCAGAACTTTCTTGATGTCGTCTTGTGAGAGGTACTGGACACCGTTGCGGTACTTGCCAATCTGACCATCAATGAAACCTTTGTCCTCTTTCTTCTCAGGCCTGCACACAAATTCCATTTTCATGCATAAAATTTTCAACAAGAAAACTGTTCCTCTATGTGTATCATTGTTTTTATCATTTAGAACTGATGAAATGTTATAACCACTAGAACTGATGAAATGTTACAACCACACTCAATAATTTTTGTTCACCCAATCTCATTCATGTACTGTACATTGTGCGTTGTGTGTGTATCCTTGAAAATGGGGAGGCTGTTGCCACACAGCCAAGATTCACCCACTTCAAGGGTGCAACTTTAAGCATGCTTCCGTAGGTATGACACGTCTGATGATGTGGAAGATTACACGGCCGGCACTGCAGGTGCCGTAGTTCCCGGGCTTGGTTAACGCCGGGATATTTATGACAGGAAGCGTGAAATGCGGCCCTGTCCCACAGTCCCAAACCACACGGACCTCCTTGGCATCATCTTACCATCATCCTCATCTCTATCCTCACTGTACCTACTTGCAAAATTTCACATTAGGTCACCTCTGAAAACTCAGAGGAGGAAAAATGAATTAAAAAAAAAAACACAAACAATATAGCAAACAAACAAAAAATACCCAAGATAGAGAGGCACAGAGGGAGAATGAGAAAAGCACACACACACACACACACACACACACACACACACACACACACCCACAGAACATCAGCTTCAGAAAACTTACTTAGTGTCCTTCTTGGGGTTAGGTTTTGTCTTTGTCTTCACCCCAGCTTTCAGATCCTGAAAAGGCACAAGACATTTAAATGCAGTGCAAAAAAAAAAAAAAAAAAAAAACCGGAAAAAAAGACACTCTCAAGAAACAGGTGACATACAGAAGTCACACTACTGGCTGCATATCAGAACATAATGCCGTAACAAAGTAATAAGATATTTCGAAAAAGATTCGGTCAATGACCAATGTCCAATGCAGACATGAAACACTGCATTCTGTGACCAAACACAAAACAAAAAAAAGAAAAAGACATACACTGTAATTTTAGGTGGAAAATCTGAAAAATGCACTCGGGCACTGCACCCGAGTGAAGAACAAACATGCACACTGGGGTACATAACATGCACACTGGGGTACATAACATGCACACTGGGGTACATAACACGCACATTGCTTCTTCATCTTACCTGTCTCTGTTTCTGGAACTGTTCATTTCTCTTCTTTCTTTCCATTCTTCTTTCCCAGTTTTTAGGAATCTGTAGGACATGTGTCGAGTATCAGTACACATATAAAAACTATAATTATAGAAATGTATGCATTATAAATGGACATATATGACAGCTTGAAACTTCCTGACACATACACCATTACAGTCTAGCAGTAAGATTTTCAGGGGTTGCAGCTTTACTCCCAGTAAGCAAACCTCCACTGAAATAGCAAACACTTCTTATTCTTCATTTCAACTTCTCCAGTAAACCTGCATGCTTGAAACTCCAATGTCTCAAAATTAACCGCCTTTTTTTTTTTCTCTTTTAATAATAATAATAATGAGTATTGTATAGGTGCTTTACCCAATTTCATGAATCGGCTCAAAGCGCCGCGAACTGAACCTGACACGCACGCTCACGTGAATCACACGCATTCTCTCACACACTGGACATAAACATATTACAATCACGTGGTGCGAAGGGTCAGCTCAGCTATTTAAGTTTCGGAATTTAGAGTTGCATTTATTTTTCAAATTTGGTGGGCTGAACATTTCCAATGCAGAGGGGGAGGAAGACGGAGTACCCGGAGAGAACCCCCGACAATTGGCCCGAATGAACGGTGCCACATACGAGAAGGAAAAATTCTTTGCCCCGAGTGGGACTCGAACCCCTGACCTCTCGCATTGGTGACAAGTCTCTTAACCACTAGACCACCGACCGCCCCTTTTCTTTTTAAAAAATTGTTGTAACATTTATTGAGACTTTCAACATCACTTGAAACTGCTTCGTAAAATACTTCATCAAAAGTCTGCCTCTGTGTGTGTGTGTGTGTGTGTGTGTGTGTGTGTGTGTGTGTGTGTGTGTGTGAGGAGGGGTTTATTTGCTTGTAATTTTTATCTCAAATTCTCTACCCCTTTTGTAGACACAACGATATGGTTCAATTTCAATGAAAGCTTACAGAACAGAGCAAACTAATAATAAGACACCCAAACTGTTGATCACCTTTGCTCCAAGCTGTTTTAACCTGGATAATTCCGCCTGTATCTTGTTGCGGCCCTTCAAGCCAGTGATTCCCAGCTGCCGAACCTCTGAACGTGCAGACTCAAGGTTGAAAACTGGACGATCTGGATCCCTGGAGTTGGACTTGCCTTTGTCTGTTTTGGAAGTGGTACTGGTAGCCTGTTAACAACACACACACACACACACACACACACACACACAGAGTTGCACACACATTATTCTTGAATGGGTGAAAAATGATTGTATTTCAGTACAATATTCAAAATTGACTGAGCAAATCACTTGCTCTGCTTCCATCTTCAGATGTGCAGCCAACTCTGACCATTACTCAACCTGTGCACATGCCACTGAGGGTAAAATAAGTAGAAAAAAAGTATTGGCAACACAAATTTTTTTTAAAAGGGGGGTGGGGGTTGGGTGGATTTGTGATGGTGAGATAAACTAATTTTCTGGTATCATTCATAGCTAGACCTATCTGGCTAATCTAGCGGTCCCAAGGTTTAAAGTAAAACACTGACCATTACTCTAAATGTTCCGGCTCTACACAAGAAAACGACCTTTATGGACATATCGATCGGAAAAAGAATGAGTTCTTGAAAAGACTTCAAATATGAACAGAAAAGGATTTCCAACACTTGGTAATTGTAAAGAATAGTATACGAAAATAATTGGAGCTAATTGCACGCACTTTGATGGGTGTTTTCGGTTCTGCTCGATGCAAAGAGACGTAAGACACCCTTACCTACTCACTTTGACCACTCCTTCCCCACAAACGAGCACAAAATATCCCTGAATGACTGGCGACCACGGCCCGAGCAGTCATCTGCGCGCCATTTTGGTTGGTGATCAGGGTCCTACGTGAGTACTAATTACCGAAAACGACCGAAAACAACTCTTAATATGGGTAGAACGCAGTTAAAACATAGAAGTTGTTTTCGGTTGTTTTCGGTAATTAGTAGGACCAGGTGATCAAAATGGCGTGCAGATGACTGCTCGGGCCGTGGTCGCCAGTCATTCAGGGATATTTTGTGCATGTTTGTGGGGAAGGAGTGGTCAAAGTGAGTAGGTAAGGGTGTCTTATGTCTCTTTGCATCGAGCAGAACCGAAAACACCCGTCAAAGTGCGTGCAATTAGCTCCAATTATTTTCGTATACTATTCTTTACAATTACCCCAACACTTTAATGGCAACAAGTTGTCGAAATCTCATTTTACACTCATTCCCCTTCTTCGTCCTCTAGCGAAACAAACCCCCTCGCACACATGTGACACAAAGACAAGCACGCATACTTGCAACGAACGTATGACGATCATAATCGAAGACTCAGAAAAAAAAAAAAGCTTAATCAAACCGACGGAAGCCTTCAGATGATTACCTGATTCTTTTCCTCCTTTCTCCGCTTAGCAGGGTTGTGGAATGTAACCACTTCCACCTCTTTTGTTGGCATTTCAGCGTTCTGAGCGCTATGCGCGTGTTTCCTGGGCGCCGCCATCTTGATATTTCTTCAAGGGGACATCACTACTCAGGCTCGATTTTTTATCGAAGTAGGGTTATTTCCCTTGGTCCGCTTTCTCCTCTCTCCCTCTCTCTCTGTGGATGACACTCTCAATTTTGAATGGACCTAAGGCCTATATCAATAAACAATTCTGACACACACACACACACACACACACACACACACACACCGCTACCCATGGTTACCGTGAGGAAGGTTGGAACTGGATGTTGCAGTGCGGCAACGGGACAATGTTCCATGTCGTACCGAAAAAGTGCGTATTGCAGCGTTTCCGATCGCAGCGAAGCAGTATATATGTTACAGTGAATTTGTGTAATCAGGGATTTCATGAAATCCCTAAAATTTTCAGTAAGTTCATGTAATTACTGTTTCACTCGGGGATTTCATGAAATCCCTAAAATTTCCAGGGATTTCATGAAATCCCTGATTTCAAGGGCCAGGGATTTCAGGAAATCACTGACCCATAATTTTCTTAAGCCGAACACAGGAGTGCATCCCGTTCAACTCATCTTTTGTAGGTTTTTTTAAGGACAGACATGGTAAAGAAAGTAAACACATAGAGGTACATCTCAAACAACTCAAACATTTGAGATAATCAGTGAAAATAATAAATACATGCAAGTGTATCTGACGGAACTCTACATCTAAGACAGCCACAGTATAAAACAAAACATACAAGTTCTCACAGTAGAAGATACAAAATAAATAAAAAATGTAAGTACATTTCGCGCAACCAATATGTAAGATACATACAGTAAAAGAAGAAAAAAATGTGCAAGTTCATTTCGCACAACTCATACGTGTACGATGACCATAGTTGTTTTTTTTTTAAATGATAAAACAAGCGAGTACATTTCGCGCAACTCATACATGTAAGATGTCACAGTAAAATCCATCTTCGAAAACCATGCACTAGCGTAGGACTTGGAGAGGGGTGGGTGGGGCGAGAGTATCTGTTCGTCCCCTCGTATTCTTGGTGCTGAAAATGTTGTCAGAATAATTTTATGTGTACCTCAAATACTGGAAATGACGTAATAGACCTCCTCAGGTGAAAGGTATTTATTGACTGAAATGGAATGATGAAAATCCCCGCTCCCCTGTTGTTAGAATTTTCGAGCCTCTGCCCTACCCCCCCCCCCCCCCCCACACACACACACCCCTTCCCCTCCCCCCCTTTCGTGAAGCAAATTTACTTGGTCAGGAGATAATAGTCGTTCTGCTCTTTCTCTGACCACCACCAGCAGCAGATTTCACACTCTCCACGAGTTTGTAGTAGTCTTCTTTTGGAATCAGATATTTGTGGTGTGTTTGGTAGCGTGCAAATAGCTCCGCTTTGAAAGTCTCTTCCATGCTGGATTGAGACATGCTTGCAGTGGAGTGGTAGGGAGTTGTAAGTACATGTAGCAGACTGAAGTGTTAGTGTACCCTCGTGAACATGCAGTTTCACCAGTCAAAAGAAATTACTGTTTGTGTACAGAGTTGTCACATGGTGAGAATGCTGTGGTGAGCTGCTGCTAAGACTGAAATTTCAGGGTCTAGGCAATTCTGAACTTGTCATCTGATCTACGAGTGATTTTTTTCTGCCCTAACTCTTTGCCAGCGTCCACTGGGATACTGCGCTATATAAAAGCAATTTATTATTATTATTATTATTATTATTATTCAGTGATGTTCCTCCCAGGTCATGGAGTGGAATCCACGGAGGGCACGAAAGCTGGGGCATTTTTAAAAAAATATTATGATTGTGCACTGATGATGATGGAGATGAGGATGATGGTAAGATGATGCTATGGAGGTCCGTGTGGTTTGGGACTGCGGGACAGGGCTGCATTCCACGCTTCCTGTCATAAATATCCCGGAGTTAACCAGGCCCTGGAACTACAGCACCTGCGGTGCCGATGTGTAATTATCCACATCATAGGATGTGTCATACATCCCGAAAGTCGCACCCGTGAAGTGGGTGAATCACGGCTGTGTGGCAACGGCCTCCACATTAGGCCCATAGCACACCTGCTCTGGGTAGGAGCCGACCTAGGTAGGAAAAATGTCTCTTGCCTCTGCTGGGACTCAAACCCGGGTCTCCCGGTCCATGGTCCGAAGTGCTAACCACTACACTGCAGGGGCCGGTACGAGTGAAATTTCAGGGTCTAGGCACCGGTTGTCTGATCTTACACAAATTCACTAAACTCAGCCAGTAAGATAGTGTAAAAACCATGACAAAAACTTAGGGATTTCATGAAATCCCTGGAAATTTTAGGGATTTCATGAAATCCCCGAGTGAAACAGTAATTACATGAACTTACTGAAAATTTCAGGGATTTCATGAAATCCCTGATTACACAAATTCACTGTAACATATACACCTGGGAAAAAAAACTGAGAAAAAAAAAGGTGAGGGTGAGGGGACACACGTTACTACGGCAGAGCCAGTACCACATCTTGATGACTAGTACAACTCTTAATCCGACACAGTGCTGTTTACACTTTGTAACTTGAGAGCGGCCGGACACTGAGCCTCAGTGTGCGCCGGCTCGACTGAAATTGATTCTAGCTTGATGATCAGTCGGTGGAGCTGTTCAGTAGTGTGCCGGATGCAGTTGTTTTGTGAGCGGTCCAACATTCCCGGTACTGAATCACTGACTACAACTGTAGGTACTAGTGCTGACAACACTCTCCGTTCAGTAAGTTCGCACTGCATTTGAGATGCTGCCACTGTGCAGGCGTCGTCAGTAGTGGCGTGTAGACTGACACCACGATAACAGCTCAACTGAACGATCTGCGAGCAAAACATCATGAATCAGTTGAGATAGCGCATTTAGAGCCGGAAAGACAGCCGCAATGCAGTACACGGTTAATCAGTTTCTGCTGTGGTATGGTATGGTATGGTATGGTAGGGTAGGGTAGGGCAGGGTAGGGTAGGGTGGGGTGGGGTAGGGTAGGGTATGGTGTTACGTGTGGAGAATGTTTGGGGAGCCCGTCCTCTTATCGAGGGGATACGATGACACACAGGTGAACACTCCTCACGTAGCAGGTTCTTATAGACTGCGTAAAGTCTCTTTCACTCACAGAAAGACTCGTGAAAAGTTATAACCGTGTGGAGTTTATTACAGCACTTCTCTGGTGTTACACAGCACTTTCAAGCTTCGCACATACAAGCTTCTCTCGTGCACACACACACACAAACATCTCATGGTCTTATACACAGCCACAGCATTCTAGCACATTCTGGACCACTATTATAAAAGAACCAATAAAAAATCGGAACATGAATCACCTTATTACTATTTTAAAACTTAAGAAGAATCCAGAATAATCGAGTACCTGCCCGCCGAACCTACGCGCGTTATATAACACCTACTACCGGTAATCGTAAACAACTCCTTACAAAGCGATTTGCACGAAATTTTCGAGCGACTCAGCCCTTGACTCTAAATGCGTGCCGCCGCCCAAGGCGAAATTAGCTACAATCAAAACAAGGTCACCACTTCTCGAATATTTGTGATAACAATAGAAACTTCTGGATCACGGGAACACAGATTTACATTACTAAAACACAATATGAACTTAATGTAGCAACTTCTCTGTCTCATTCAATCTTCAAAAAAACAATACAGCTGTTATCTTTCAGCATACAAACAAACACAAACAAAAGACACATCCACACTCGTAACATATGGTATGGTATGGTATGGCAGACATCTCGGCACACTATCCATCTCTTCTCAGTTCTGATATGCTCATGGCGCCGCAGACTGGCAGACGCAGCAATGGAAGCCTGCTCGCCGACACTAATCACTACTCGGTTTATCAGTGTGCAGATCTTCACCCTGCTAGAGTTACTCTGGTGCGTGCGACAGTCTGCCTCATTGTTTTTCACGCCACCGGCCGGCCACAGCCTAAATCTTCTTCAAAAGATGGACGTGGGATATTTAACGTGCACACTTGGCATTTGTGCGTGCGTGTGTACACGAGAGCGGGACAGGCACCGTAAACAAGTCTGCATGTGATTTTGACTCGATGTCAGTGGTAAGGAAAATTCCTTTCAAATTCCTGCCCACCAGGGATTCGAACTGAAAATAAAATAGACCGCTCTCTTCCAGTCTATACTACACTAGCTTCCATCAGTTTTTATGTGACAGGAAATTATTGCAAGAATTCACAGTGGTCCCGAGGTCCTGTCCCAAGTGGATGACCCGGCTCAGTTTCTGTTATAAGCTGGATTTAAAACTGAATCGACTGGCGCCACGACGACTGATAAAATAATCAATAATATGGCGCCTACAAGATCTCGCAAAACCATTTCAAGCAATCACTTCGTCAATAGGATTTGCCCCGAGTGTCTGCTCAAGCCACAGAAATAGGCACAGTGCTTCCTCCCTTCATTAGTAACTGAACTATTTACCTGCTTTGCCATTAGCAGGAACGAGTTGTCTACCGTTTCGCGCGCTTTCAGGTCGCAGCAGTCTGCTTAGAGATAATCAAAGGGAAGCCACTGTCACTTTCTGTGAAAGCTCAATGGAAGATTGATGAGTCAAACAGAACGAAAATTTTGTCTTAACGGTTTGTCGTACCTTTTCGTTCGCTTTTGGGTCGTGGTCGTCTGCTAAAAGATAATAATCAGGGGAAGCCACTGTCACTTTCTGTGACAGTTGGAAAATTGATGACGATAAAGAGAACGAGAATTTTGTCTCAGGATTTACCCCCTTCTGATGAGTGCCCCTGGGGCGCGTGCGGGTCGGGCAATCTTGCTTATGATTGGCTAACGACAAGAGCATGCGCGGAACGAGACATGATAATTTGGCTGCCCGGTGGTGTGACACTCTGATCCCACTATCAACGGTAATAAGCCCGCTTTCCGCCGATGTCGCGGAACGGGGGGGGGGGGGGGGGGGGGGGGGGGGGGGGGGCGGGAGAAATGACTTTATTCAAAGTTGAAAACGGTAAAAGTTGTTGGTTAGTCGGCCCAGTTTCAAACTTGCCGTGTCAAACTTGACATCCAAGAGGAACAAACTTCAAACAGATTTAACACAAGTGCTTAGAACATTAAATTCACGTGCGCGCAGAGAGAGAGAGAGAGAGAGAGAGAGAGCGTCGGGGTAGAGAGAGAGAGAGAGCGTCGGGGTAAGAGAGAGAGAGAGAGCGTCGGGGTAAGAGAGAGAGAGAGAGAGAGCGTCGGGGTAAGAGAGAGAGAGAGAGCGTCGGGGTAAGAGAGAGAGAGAGAGCGTCGGGGTAAGAGTCGGAGAGAGAGAGAGAGAGCGTCGGGGTAAGAGAGAGAGAGAGAGAGAGGTGTTAAACATTCAGAGACGGAAGCAATGGCGTCACACACACACACACACACACACACACACACACACACACACACACACACACACACACACACACACGAACTGGGACTCGTCAAACAAACAAACAAACAAACAGACCGCGGTGTTAATAAACCAGGGTGTGTATATGCGCAGGTGTAAAAACAAATAAACCTGTTGGCAACAGACCAGGTGAAAAAGAAAGAAAACATGGTGATAAAAGTTCTCGGTAAAAAACAAAAAGACATGCATGGCGAAAGACCAGGCAAGGAAAGACCGGGGTGGCAAAGGAGTGAAAAGACCAAGTGACAGAAGACCATGGTGGTCCCCCCCCCCAAAAAAAAAAAAAAAAAATGTAGACTTGCAACACAGACGAGATGGTTAAGACCCTCCATGGTTAATACCCTCCACAGTTTCGATGACATAAGCAATGTCAATTCCTTGCAACCTACCTTACAAGCTGGCATATAATTACAGTGTTGATGGATATAATATACATGTATATAACAACATGACTTCCCTATCAAAAACTTCAAAACCAGTTTTTATTTTCCCGCCTCAAGGCCGCTGGCGGGCATGAACTTTTCCACGCTTCATGAGCACAGGACGGAAATCGACGAGCTGTTGATGCTGAGGTCTTAACTTAATTTGTTGTGAGTCTTTCTAATCAGAACTACCGGCCGAGATCACGTGACAGCACGTGAATAGTGCTTGTGTAATTGCAGACTCTTTTATGTCTCTTTCGCGTCAGCTTATGATGCCGGCAGATGTTGGAAATTAAATCTATTGTTTTGATTCCCCCATGCGCGCCATTCGGGTGGGCTTCGATTTTTCCTCCACTCTAAACTGCCATAATGCTGGGAAAGAAGAACGCGCGGCATAACAAGGCGAGCATTGAATTCTACAAACACAGTTTCTGTTGTCGTCTTCTTCGTTGTGCTTTTTGTCATGTTGGCACGTGAATAGTGCTGATAGTATGGGAGGGCGTGGGGGTGTAATTAAACTACGAGGTTTGCACCAGGAAAGTTTTGTTTGTTTGTTTTTTAAACAGGTTTAACAGGCAGGAGGGGGCAGCGTTCACACTATTCTCTAAAATCAATTCATTGTTTTCATACGAGACACACTGTTCAGCAGCGGCCGGCAGACTACTAGCCAGTACTAGGGTAGGTGACATTTCCTCCATCAATTTCTAATCTCAGCACATGTCGCTCCGTTTTTTCAATAAAAACCGTCAACAAATACCTGTTGGGAGGCTTTTTTCTGAGAGACATATTGCCCTATAAAATAAACTCGTATATACCACGGCTTGGGGCATTTAATTAACAGGCGCGCGTTTCGATTGGTTCGGTGTAAGCCGAGACGTAGGGAGAACGACAGAATGTCTTTCTAATTCATTGCTAATTGCATTTAAACTGTACAGAGAAGAGACGCCTGTCGCACGGCCTATTAAACATCCGTGCTCAAACTGTTGTAGTTGAGCGGCGTGAAGGTTTGTGTAAAGTTTGATTTTTACACGTCAATATCAACAGTTGGAGGGGAGGAGGTTGAAGTAGGTGGTGGTGGTGGAGGGGTGGGGGCAGTGTAGCTTTAGCTGAACCAGAAGGGGTGAGGGGGTTCGGGGTTGGGGATGGGGAGGGACGGAGAGGAGAGGAGGGGAGGGGAGTGTGGTTTTCGCAGCACCATGTGTGACCACCCGCTCGGCTGTTAGAGCATTCATTGTGACTGCCAGTCCCTTCAGTTCTCTGCCTTTAGCTTTGTTTTCTCGCACTCTGATGATACATCCGGTTCCTGTCAGTGCTGGTGTTTATAGTCATTCCTCACGATTTATTACCTTCATCGCTTTTTCACAATTATTCATTCGATGTCGGTGGGGAGTTGTCTCCCTTTCTTATTCTTACTCATTTATCACAACGGCGGATTGGTTGCCGGTGGGGACAGCAGAACTTGACGACGACGAGGAGAAATGACGACGATGATGATTTCTACGATACCGAGGAGGCCGGAAGACGACGACAACGACGATGACGACGACAATGACGACAACGACATCGACGATGATGACGACGACGACGACGACGATGACGACGACGATGATGATGATCGTTGTGGTGGTGGTGATTTATGTGATGATGATTTACATCTGGAGGAGAATGGTGATGAGGATGGTAGTGATTTCTGCGACGACCGTCACTGACGACGATTTCTATGATGATGAAGACGATGATGATACTAATGATGTCCATGGCGTCGATGATGATGACGACTACGATAGTGATTTCCACGATGTTGACATTGATTACAACGACGACGACCACCACCACCACCACCACCACAACAGCAACGACGATGATTGTGTGGTGAGCCGATTGGAGCAACAAGCTAGGAGAACAACAAAAGGGCAAAAACAGTTATCGCAGATTTTAATGAGTGTTCGCGTCATCGGGTTTGCCAACAAGGGCGTGGTGACAGCGCCCAAACTGATGATGAAGTTTATGTGATCGGTCACAGCTTGACGAAGCAGGTTACTAGAACTTCAAGGGTTATCACAGGAATTTGGAAAGTGCTCTTCCGCGATGAAGAGGGGTTTGGTTTTGGGGAGGGATGGAGGGGGGACAATGGGGGTGGGTGGGGGGGGTGCGGAGGGGAGGGGATAACGTCCTATTCCACCACGCAACGGTGATACCAAAGACAGGGCGACGAGGAAACAGTCAGTTGTTGTTGTTGTTGTTGTTTTTTGCCCCCAATCTGGATTCGAACCGACGACCTAAGCATTGACAGTCCAATGCTTTACCAGCTCGAGGGATGTCGGACCCCCCCCCCCCCCGCCTCACCCCCCCCCCCCCCCCCACATACCCCAATTTTTGGGGCAACAAAAACTGAATCCCAGTGATTCAACAGTTCATCAAATGAACCCGATTCTCTCATCTCCACCCCTAACCGCGTTTCATTACGTTTCACCACTATTTAGTAATCTTCTTTTTCAATAGAGCAGCCTCGTTTTCGGCAGCCTTGCGCATGCGCATGTACCTCGTCGTACGTCGGACCAACCGCCGGCCCCGATCATAACACTGAAGAAATTGACACGATCCGTATTCCCGACACGCCTTCTCAGTCACTACTTTTTATCAGCCAGATGCTTTCAGGACGCTTAAGCTACACCGAACGTTCCGTGAACCAATAGCTGTATAACTAAGAGCTGGTCACTGGCCATATCAAGGTCGGGTTCGCCTGTATACAACTCCCCCTGAGGGTTTAATATAGATGTGAGCGCCGGAGTAGGCATAAGTATATGTGCCAATGTAACAAGAACAGGATGCTTCTTTAGTTGATATAGATGTGGATGAGGAGACATAAGAGTATATAATGCGTCAGTGTGAATGGTTTGTTGCTGTTGTTGACTAGTGTACAGACCCCCTATGGCCATGCTGTCTGAATGTAGACATATATATGCCTGTACTCCCTGATGGGGTTTCTGGAAATAAACTAAACTGAAAGTGAAATAGGTTGGGGTTTTTTTCCCCCTTATAGCGCGCCAGTGCGTTAGAGCGTGAACAGTCACAGACACGCCGGTCACTCGGGGCTGCATGGTGATAACTATGTAAGTTATGTAAATCACTAATGACTGATTATAGACGACTCCACTCGACAAGCGGCCGTATTGGCAACACGCAGTACGCCCATGATCGGCTCTTAGTTATGGGTCTCTTATCCGAACAAATGGCAGCTAAAAAAATAAATAAATAATTTTTTAAAAAGCTGGTTAATGACTACGCCCCGAAACACCCCTGTTGCATCCTGATTTAATTAAAAGTTCATTACTGTGCCTGACAAAGCGAAAAGTGTCCGCAGACGTCGATAACGATAAAGTGGAAACAGATGTTCGTGACGTTTTCCACAAAACAAAACAAAATTGCACGGTCGGTATGTCTTCTCTCTCTCTCTCTCCTTCTTTTTCGTGCTCAGTGTTTTGTTTGTTTTTTTCTTTTGGTGTTTTTGTCAGCAGCTCTTTCCTTTCTAGCAACGGCAGATTGAAAATTAATCATTACATGGCAACATTTTTTTCCGTTGAAAAATAAAATTCGATCCCTCTGTGTGTGTGTGTGTGTGTGTGTGTGTGTGTGTGTGTGTGTGTGTGTGTGTGTGTATGTGTGTGTGTGTGTGTGTGTGTGTGTGTGTGTGTATGTGTGTGTGTGTGTGTGTGTGTGTGTGTGTGTGTGTGTGTGTGTGTGTGTGTGTGTGTGTAGCAAGATACTGTCGTCAAACATACAATCCAAACTTGTCATTACTTTTTACTACATCGTCTTTTCCTCCGTCGGTGATCTGATCTGATCTGAAAGCAAGACATTTCCACAACGGCTGTAAATGTTATATACCTTTTGGAGAGATGTTTGTACGGGAGACAGCTTGCAATCAGCGACGGAAAATCAGCAACTGATCTCTGAGGATCCTGGCCTCTGGTGGGCGTCCAATGCAGCAAATTACTTGCCGAGTATGTGGTGTGTGTGTGTGTGTGTGTGTGTGTGTGTGTGTGTGTGTGTGTGTGTGTGTGTGTGTGTGTGTGTGTGTGTGTGTGTGTGTGTGTGTGTGTTATCGTCAGCCAATTTCCGAATCAAGTACAATGAAAGAAGAGTACAGAGGTATTTTCTTAGTTGACCAGACGTTTGATGGCTTTCATCTCTTTGACCCTCAGCTGAACCCTTTTTGTCATAGCTTTTATAGCTATGAACACACGGAGATTAAACCCACATACTGAGAACAAATAATAATAATAATAATTTTTGGGCGCCCACCCAACCTCCTGCTGGAGCTCTGGGCGCAATACAATAGCCTCACATATACGATACATACATTACCTACACACAGTGATACAATACATTCTTACAAACGTGATGACCATCATGATGATGGTGAAAAACTGATTCAGTCTTGGTAATGCAGCTGGAGGAGATGCGTGTTCAACGTAGTTCTGAATGAGTCCACCGACTCAGCATGACGTTCACGAGAAGGCCGACTGTTCAAAACAATTGGACCACGATAAGGTGAATGGGTGGGGTTTTAGCTGTTTAACGTCCTTTTCCACCACATGTGGGTGATATCAAAGACGGGGCAAAGAGAAAAAGGCCTGCACTAAGAAGGGTGGGTGGGTGTTTGGGGGTTTAACGTCCTTTTCCACCACAAAGACGGGGCAACGATGAAAAAGCCAGCACAAATATTTGACCTGCACTACGAATTTGGTCCCTAAAGTAAAGGTGGATCTTTTTTCCCACGACCTGGGAGCAACACCATTGGAGCTGGCAAAGACTGAGGGGACAAAATCAAGGGGTGAGGGGGGGGGGAGTAGGAATTTAAACTTGAATTTATATAGTAAGACTGTTGATCAGTGCACGTGGACTGAAGGAAAAGACGGTCAGTACATATGTACCGAGGACATGACACTGCAGGGATCGAATGACGTTTCGTGTCGACCTCGAGCACGTGCTACTTGAATATCAAGCGAATAATGTGCCCATGACGTGACTGGCCTTTGAGATCACCCCCTGACACTCCCACTTTTGATGTAGAGCCTGAAACTCACTTCCTCCGTGGCATTGAAACAATAGCACCTGTACACACGTGCAGCCACCATGAGAGTGGCGTCCCTTGGATAGAGTGGCGTCCCTCGGCAGAGAGTGGTGTCCCTTGGCAAAAGCGGCCTCCCTTGGATAAAGCAGTCTCCTTTGGCAAGGGCCCCTGAAGTGGAAATAGGGTCAAAACATGAACACTCGAGGAGTGAAATTAGCCGCTTTTTATTGTAGCCCTAGGTCAACCCCTCGGGTCTCCTGCTTCTCAAAACGCACTTCCTAAAAAAAGACCAACGCCATGCCCATGACTCGAGGACTCAAAACCTCCCCCAGAATGCCATGAGCTCTTCCGGTTAGAGACGTCACAACCGGCGAGCACCGACCTTCTCAGCAGCAGAGTGGGCTCGGTGGCGGAGATGCTCGAACTTTGCCGATCTTTGCCGAGAAGTGCCTCTTCAAACGAGAGCAATATCCGGTGGCGCTGGTGTGGCTAGCGGACATGCGCGTGGCCGTGCAAACACGGAGCGACTGGTGGGGCGCTGTCGGATTGGCTGAAGAGGTGCTGAGGGCGCCTGCAGGGGGAGAGGGTGTATTTGCTGAGCGCCGTTCTTCGCTGAACTTGTGCCTCGTTCACGTCATTGGTTGGGCAGGGGAGGAGGTGGTTGTGTGCGGAACGTGATGACTTCACCGCTTCATTTGTGGCAGTTCAAGTGTAACTTTGTCTTTTGTTGTCAATATTCACGGTTGTTTGTCTCATAGCTGCTACAAGTCCATCATTTCATAACATCAGTGTGCCGGTCGGTATCGGTTCATTCTGATTTGGCTATTTCTATATGTAGATTGTACTGTCTGTCTCTCGCTGTCTGTCTGTCTGCCTGTTGGCCTGTCTGTCTGTCTCTCAACTTGTAAGATAGGCAGATTATGACTACAAGCCAAGATTGAAATGAACCTCTCTCTCTCTCTCTCTCTCTCTCTCTCTCTCTCTCACACACACACACACACACACACACACACACACACACACACCACGCCTGCGCGCGCACGCGAACACACAAACACATAGAGAGGACCAAGTAAATCGTTGTTTTACCTACACAAGCATGAGTGCGCGTGTGTTTGCACTGCTCGAACTAACCACGATATGTTTTCAGTGTCATTCCCATAAAACGACAACGGCAGCTAGGGCAATATTGGTCTTACACCTAGCGTGAATAATAATAAGCATCAAAACATCACTATGTCAGCAAATTGAAGCAGCCTAGTCTTGCGTTTCTCTCTGTGATAAGGGGTCCGTGTCGCTGATGGTAGACTGTAGAACAGAATGATGCGCTTCAAAGCCCTAGTCTTGCGTTTCTCTCTGTGATAAGGGGTCCGTGTCGCTGATGGTAGACTGTAGAACAGAATGATGCGCTTCAAGGGCCTAGTCTTCACGACTGATGGTAGATTGTAGAACAGAATGATGCGCTTCAAGGGCCTAGTCTTCACGACTGATGGTAGATTGTAGAACAGAATGATGCGCTTCAAAGGCCTAGTTTCCACGACTGCTATGCTCGCAGGTCGTTCTCAGGGTCGGATCAGTTTTCAAGGAGGGGGGGGGGGGGGGGGGGGGGGGGAGGCTGAAAAAAATTTTTTTTTTCCTATTGCCCAGGACTTGTAAAAGGCCAAACACTACAACCGACGTTTTTGAGTTTGTAACTGTGGTTATGTATACGGCACTAAAACACGAGCGTTACAGCTCAATTTTAAACAACTGTTTACAGTTTAATGCTAATGCCTGGGGGGGGGGGGGGGGGGGCTGTAGTACCAAAACACACACCCCTCCCCTGGATCCGGCCCTGGTTCTGAACACTTTTCCTGGTGTCTAGCATCACACCACTGAGGCACCTGCACAGTGACAGCATCCCAAGTGCTGGCACTGAGCCAAAAGAAGCGTACTCAATGTACACGGCCCTGGGCGAGCGTTTTGTAGCAATCGCACAGTCGTAGAATTTGAATGCAGCTGGAGGCATGAGAGAGAGAGAGAGAGAGACTCAGACATTTTAATTGTATAGACATATTGTCCATAACAATGGAGTGAGCAAGAAACATTCAAAACACACACACACACACACACACACACACACACACACACACACACACACACACACACACACACACACACACACACACACACACTGACACATTCAACACTGGTCAGCAGTGCCACACTGGACATGGTACACACTAAAGCAACCAGCAATGCGAGAGAGAGAGAGAGAGAGAGAGGTTTTATAAGCCAAACTCATATGTGATTTCATGATCTCCTTTACTTGTCGGTGAAGCCTAAGACAAATTTCCTGTTTTAAGGACAATAAAGTTATCTGTATTTGTATGTTCGACTGCTAGCGCAAAATGTAAAGGGCGTTGTATCGCACTCAGAGCTCTGTTACTCATCAAGATATAGTATTTCGAGCGCTCCAAAAAAGTTGGCCTAAAATACATGGGAAAAGCGCGGTGAACGTGCACACACAACAAATGATGGGCTGTTCCCCTTGGTCCTTGTCCTTGCGAACAGTCTGGCGTCAAAGCAATACTAGTACATGTATTTTGGAATATTTACATGCTATGAGAAGGAACTGTCAACAACGACGCTAGATCTAGTGTCTGTTGTCGGGTTTACATATTAAAACTAAATCGATATTGGCCAGTTTCACCCACTCCCAAAAGCAACGAAAAGACAGAAAACACACAATTATCAACAAAACAACAACAACAAAATAGATATACTCGTATATAGAATAGGAACAAAGGCGTCGCTAAAGCCGAAAACATCCGCTCAATCAGGTCAGTTTCAAGGTAGGGGAAGTAAGTAAAGCTGAGAGCGCTCCCTAGATCTAGGAGATGTGTGCTTTGTATGCCATTGGGAGGGGAATGGGGGTCCTATGAATGGTGAGATACCCTTAGATCTGTTAGACGTTTCAGCGTTAGGATGGTAGATCCTCTTCTCCCCCCCCCCCCACACACACAATACACTCCACTGTGGCTTGTAGCCAATGCAGGGCAAGGCAGACTTGTCCAATGGCCTACAAAACACACATCTCCTAGATCTAGGGAGCGCTCTCAGCTTTACTCACTTCCCCGTCACAGCTTCCCCAATAACTTCTTCTCTACTACTGAAGTCAACTGTATACTGTAGTGGCTCTACGAAAAAGTGTCACCAAAAGTCCTTAGCGACTGCATACCCAAACACACCATATGCCACTACTCCCCGCCCGTGCCCAGTTGTCACGGGGTTTAACGTGGTTGTCCGATGAGTCAGCGGTTTACGATGAGAAAGCACATAAGGTTCGCAAATCTGACAAAGTTTTTTTTTTCTGCAGAAAAGGCAGAAAAAAGTGTTTTTCTGAAATAACAACAACAACAACAAAACGGAAATGACAAAATAGCATATTTTTTTCTGCAGAAAACCCGACTACTGCCGAAAACACTGGCGAGGGATGATAAAATAGCAAATAGTTTTTTTTCAGAAAAGTTTTGTGTGTGTATGTGTGTTGCTTTTTTTGTTTGTTTGCTTGTTTGTTTATTAACAAAAGTCGCTATTCTGTCCCCCCCCCCTCCAAAAAAAACAAACAAACCCAAAACCCCCAAACAACTTGCTGTTTCAATTCCTCTGCAGGAAAACAGGAGTGTGCCTTTTTTGAGGAGGGGGGGGGTGGGGGGGGGGGCAATACAATAACTGAGCCACTTTTAATTTTCCATGTTTGGACAAGCATGTTGTCAGGCAGAAAAAAAAAAACAAAAAAAATACAAGACTGTTGATTCATACAAAAAAAATTCAAGAAAACTTTTCTTTGCCAAAAAATATATTTTTCTGCAGAAAACTGTTTTTCCCTAAAGAAAACTAGGAACATCCATTTTTCTGCAGAAAAATCATTTGTCATATTTCGCCAACCATATATTATGCTCTCTCTCATCGTAAATCGCTGTATCATCGGACACCTTCAAACCAGCACGTTAGCCCCCGAGATCTGTCCAGCTTGGAGAGCTGCATCTGCTACCAGTAGTCGGATCAGTCTTCACACGGCCATAAGCATA
>JACVVK020000324.1:220000-225000 GCA_018292915.2 Batillaria attramentaria | reverse complement strand
TCCACCGTGTCCACTTGACAGGCGCACAAAGGGCGTATCATTAGCGCCGGAGGAGTGTGCCAAAGCTTCATGCCTCTGTCCCGTTACGGCTGCTGAAAACTGCGGTCATGCCTCGCTTGATGCGTGTGGGAACCACAACGGTAAAGTGCTGGACTCAGAGGTTATGACGAACATGTTTAAAGGCACATAGGACGCGGTGAAAGGGGAGACATGCCACGTACGAAGCTGTGAACATGTTTGCGAATGGAGTGATACTCAGTATCGACACTGCGATTGTTCTATCGCTAACGCACCCTACCTTGTGATGAACAACCCTAAACTGACCCCCCCCCCCCCCCCACACACACACACACACCCCTCCCCCCAAGATAAGCTAGTGGGTAGTGGGTGTTTTAGCGCTTAACGCCCTTTTTTCCACCACGTGTGGATGATATCAATACCGCTGTTGCCGGTTACGAAGAGTCGGGTGCTCTCCAGCGCCGGAGACGCGGCGGAACGGTCCTCCTGATGTGGGCTACGCATGCGATGGCGAGCAACGTGAGCGTTTCGACCGGCGAAGATGTTCGCGATAAAATTAAATCAAGAAAAGTTCCTAAACTGAAAAAAATATCTGAAAGACAGGGGCGTGCGTTTAAGTGGCTACACAAAAGCGCACCTTATCACTCTAGCCCTTGAAGCAGATCGGCAGTCGCTTCAACCGAGAGGTAGGCGGTGTAAAGGTCAAGTCGACCTGTGACTTGTGGCTTGCTACTAATTTTTATTCAAGCACTTTGGCTGTTTATCAGTGCGAACTGAACTTTTGCTTGGAAATGAAAGTCTTTCTTTCTTGATTTTTGGTTTCATAACGATTGTGTTCAAACAATGTAGGTACCGGGACAGAATTTGTCCGCTTGTTCCCGACGAAATGGCGGCTGCACACGCTAGGCCACCGAGACGAGTCGGCGTTCTGCCTTCGAATCGCTTTTATCCACAAATTGCTTGAAACTTTTGAAGAAAAGGGCTCAAACTGAACGATCTCACCATTAGGTAAGACCGTCTCTGGGAATTTTTCCTGCTTATCTGATTTGCTCGAGCCATTTTGGCAGCCGATCGCAACGCTGTGGTAGTGCGGCATCGTGTGTGACTCGAGTAGCCCACATGCCGAGTCTATCAAGCCTTGTCTCGGTCCAAAATCGCGCACGTTCACGCTTGTTCACGCGCTATAACGAGAATCGGCAACAAGGCCATTACGAGGCAACGAGAAAAAGGCCAGCACAATCTGGCCTCACCCAGGATTCGAACTCACGACCCTGTATGATAAGAGACATACCGACTAAAAAGAGTAGTGAGTCCCAAAGAACGCCTTATTTCCTGAATTTTAAGGGTCCCAAAATTCACAACAACGGAGTCGATACAGCTTGGGCGGCCAGTCGATTTAAAGTTTGTCTCGGCCTAGGCAATGTGACTTCCCCGATCACTCATGGGTTACCCGAACTAGTCTCGGCCTAGATTTAGGCGAGTCCATACAGCGCAGCGGGTAAGCGGAGAGCGCCCTATTGACCACAATCACAATCTTCGTAAGTGACAAGTTGTTTGTTGTTGTTGTTGTTGTTGTGTTTTTTGGTTGTTGTTTTTGTTTGGGTTTTTTTGTTGGTTTTTTTGTTTTTGTTTTTGTTTTTTGTTTGTTTGTTGTTGTTTTTTTTTTGGGGGGGGGGTAGGGGTTGGGGTTGTTTGTTCAGTTTTTGTTGTTGTTGGTGGTAGTGGTGGGTTTTTTTTTTTGTTTTTTGTTTTGTTTTGTTTTGTTGTTTTGTTTTGTTCTTTTTTTGGGGGGTGGAGGGGAGGGGAGATGTGTCCTCGGACGACGTACAATGCCCCTTTAAACACTACTACAGCTGTCACCACCATACCGGCCTCTATCACTTCCTGTAGGAAAGTCTCGGCGCTTCCCATTCACTAAGCCATCGAGAACACATGCGTGCCTCTATCCACTTCCTGTCTTGGCGCTTATCATCCACTACGCCATCGGGAACACACGAGCGCCACCTGTCCCTTGCGTCACGTGACACTGTCCACTCTCTACCTTCCGGGTCCTCAGCAGGGTTAATTAGCCTATCCCCGCCTACAGACGACTTCAAACGGAGCTTCAGGGACGGACCCCTCGCGGCGGCAAAGAAGCCGGGAACTGACCCAGTCGCATCCCCGTACCGGGGGCCGAATCGTTAACACTAGGCCCCCGCAACCACGGCCAAGTCGGGCTAACCGAGACCGAGCCGAGATAAGTAATAGCTAAGAAGGAAAAACATTAAAATACTCGGTGACAAGGAAAGTGGACAGTTGCGAACAACTTTGAGGTCCCCGTGCTATTTCACAATGTGCACAGAAGCGAGGAATTCTGTCAAATTCACCGGCACAGTGAATTTTTAGCATGGCTCGGAGATTATTGTGCGTGGGAGTGATTTCCCTTGAAAACAAAAGCAGACGTTTTTTCCCGGGGGAATTTCGGTCACACCTGTCAACAACATCGTCTCCTCCAAAATCAGGGTATGGTATTATTTTGTTATGCTAACAACATTATACAGCTTAGCGAGGCGTTTCCAAATAATTAAGTGCTCTTGAACATTATGCAGCACGAAATTAACGTCTGCTGTAAAGGACGTTAAACACCCAAACACCCACGTACTTTCTCTTTCGTGTAGTTTACAAATAAAGCTGATGGCCACTAGTGCAATCATCTGCAGAATACGCACACTGTGCTGCGCACACACATGGAGTAACGACCTCTGCCAGTGTGGGCAGCCCCCAGACGTCCGCCACATTGTAAACGGTTGTGATGGCCTGCCCGCCAGCCTCCAGCCGGTCTGGGACCTGAGAGACAGATACTCACTGAAGACGGTAGACTTCCTCAAGCCACACCTAGGTGATAGGCCAATGAGAACCCTGGCCGACGCGATCGTCAGATCAGATCTGACAAAATGGTTCTAAACCCAAAAAGCGAGGGGACACCCCAGTGATAATCTAAAAGGCAAAAGTACGGATGACAGAACAGACTGAGGCACTGAAAAACAAACGCAGACCAGGCACCTGAAAGCCAAGCGGAGATCCTCTGACGCTGACCAAAGCTAAGCAAATCAGCCCTCACACACCCCAAAGACACTCGCCTAGCCAAGCAGCCAAAGACACACGCCAGGAACAACTTGTCCTTAAGGGCCAAAAGCCATAGGACGTAAAGCAAGCTAATGATGATTATGAGAATTGACTCGGAAAACTGATAATCGGTAGGCCTAGAGCATCAGAATCGGTTCCGAAAGCTGTCCTGCAAAGGTATACATACTAAAGAGAAAGAAAACAATTATATTATCATAACCAACTTGCTGCAATGATCCTATATACGGATCTTTGCTTGCTGCGAAGCTGATGAAAAGATTGCATTCTTTTAAGAGTATAAATGATCCTGTGAACAGGCGATAATTAAGAAAGTCACTGTCAGCAGCTACGAAGGCACATTTAGAGATAGGTAGAAAATGCTATGTAGTAAGCAATGACTGAAGTTTAGAATCAATTAGCAAAGACGCACCAATTGACATAAAGGAATGACGTTACCGACGCCGGAGAGATAAAACTTGATGCAGCTACAAAGAAACTAAAATCAGGGTACGGTATTATTTTGTAATGCTCACATTATACAGCTTAGCAAGGCGTTTCCAAATAATCAAGTGCTCTTGAACGTTATGCAGCGCGAAATTAAAGTCTGCCGTAAAGAACGTTAAACACCCGAACACCCACCCCTCTGCTGTACGCCTGTACTTTATCTTTCACGTGGTTTACAAACAGCTGACAACGCTCTCTGAGAACGCTACAGGTATGACATATTGTCTTTGGTTTCAGGCATTAATAACAGAAAAGATGAACGTTGAGGCAGTTTCTTTGTAGCTGCATCAAGTTTTATCTCTCCCGCGCCGGCAATGTCTTTCCTATAGTGTCAGTTGGTTATGACCATTAAAATAAATAATTAAATACATAAATTTCTCTCTCTCTCTCTCTTTCTACTTATACCTTTGCAGGACAGGTTTCAGAACCAGCTCTGATGCTTTACCGTTTATCAGTTTTCCGTTCTCAATAATGCTCATCAGCTTTATTTGTAAACTACACGAAAGAGAAAGTACGTGGGTGTTTGGGTGTTTAACGTCCTTTACAGCAGACGTTAATTTCGCGCTGCATAATGTTCAAGAGCACTTAATTATTTGAAAACGCCTCGCTAAGCTGTATAATGTTGTTAGCATAACAAAATAATACCATACCCTGATTTTGGAGGAGACGATGTTGTTGACAGGTGTGACCGAAATTCCCCCGGGAAAAAACGTCTGCTTTTGTTTTCAAGGGAAATCACTCCCACGCACAATAATCTCCGAGCCATGCTAAAAATTCACTGTGCCGGTGAATTTGACAGAATTCCTCGCTTCTGTGCACATTGTGAAATAGCACGGGGACCTCAAAGTTGTTCGCAACTGTCCACTTTCCTTGTCACCGAGTATTTTAATGTTTTTCCTTCTTAGCTATTACTTATCTCGGCTCGGTCTCGGTTAGCCCGACTTGGCCGTGGTTGCGGGGGCCTAGTGTTAACGATTCGGCCCCCGGTACGGGGATGTCCCAGTCGAGGAGCTGTTACCACGTATCAAACGAGGAGCTGTTATCAAACCAAGGAGGCCAGTTTTCAATCGAGGAGCTGTTATCAATCGAGGAGTAGTTTTCAATCGAGTTGATCAGCCTAGCACGAGTGTGGTTGTTAAAATCGATAGATCTATGGAAAACTTGGACCCACTAGAGTTAAAATTTCGAGAGGAATCACCTACGAAACGAAACGCAGCGAGGATTAAAAAAAACAAAAAAAAAAAAAAAACCGCACAGGCAGACATACAGGCAAATACCGTCTTCCCTTTCTTATTATCATTAGTTTTATAGCTGGTAGTGGTAGCATTATATGATTGTTGTTGTTGTTGTTGTTGTTGTTGTTGTTGTTGTTG
>JACVVK020000324.1:192500-215000 GCA_018292915.2 Batillaria attramentaria | reverse complement strand
TAAAAAGTAAGCGAAGAAAGGAAGTAAAAATCCTTCTATAACGGCTTAGGCACCTTGCTGGAATGGGTCCGCTTCTTGATTTAACAACAGAAAATGTAACCCAGAGCTAGTTTAGTTCGAGGTTAGACTCTAGCCCGAGGCTAAACTCCCTACTCCGACTTTTGCATGCCGACGCTGAGAGTTTTTATATCTTGATACAAGTGACTGTTTTCATGTACAGGTTCAGCACATTCAATGTAACTTTTTTTGCAGTGGTTTTTGTATGCTTGGAAAGCTTATTGTTAGTTTTGATACGCGGCCTTTTCCATGTCAGTGCGGGAGCCGGGGTGGTCGAATGGTAGAGCGTTGGACTTCTAGTGCTCGGGTCGTGAGTTCGATCCCGGGTGGGGCCAAATATTTGTGCTGGCTTTTTCATCGTTGCCCCGTCTTTGATACATGTATCACCCTATGTGATGGAAAAGGACGTTAAACCCCCCAAACACCCACCCACTCCATGTCAGTGCTATATTCTGTAGACTCTGGTCCTGACAACAGTCACTGTTGGAGCCAAAACGTTTGTGCTGGCCTTTTTGTCGTCGCCTCGTCTTTGACATCACTCTTACGCCCCCCCCCCCCCCCCCCCCCGACAAGTCACGGATGGGGGATGGGTCACAGTTTAAGAGTCGGGTAACACTGAACCCGTTTGGGTGACGAAGACTGCCCTCAGTAAGACAAGTTAGGCTGAACCGCGACCTCAGTGCTACCGGCAAACACGCCCCTCTCCGCCCCGCGCCCCGCCCCCACGGGCTCGTCTTGTGTTATAGCTCTGGCTGAAAAGGTGGGAATCTTTTAGGGCTCCGGTATTGCGAGGTGATGTTAGAAGTTTTAAATGGCTGGTCGTTGGTGTGGGAAGTTCAGCTGGAGTTGACCGTTTTTGGAGCAGATCGTGTATGTGTGTGTGTGTGTGTGTGTGTGTGTGTGTGTGTGTGTGTTCGAGTCATCTGTGTGTGTGTGTGTGTGTGTGTGTGTGTGTGTGTGTGTGTGTGTGTGTGTGTGTGTTCGAGTCATCTGTGTGTGTGTGTGTGTGTGTGTGTGTGTGTGTGTTTTCAAGTCCCCCCTTCTCTCTCTCTCTCTCTGTTGCTGGAACATCGTAGACTTCAAACCTTCCTTTCCTTCAAACCTGAAACTGAAATTGGGCACAAAACTGTAAGTCTTGCATCTTTTAGAGGGGTTAATGAAAATTTTAAATGAAAAATGAGAATTAATAAAAGAGAGACCTACTGTTCCTTTTGTAAACTGGAAACTTGTACTACGCGCTTATAAACGCCGCAACACACCACACACCACGCTACACCACAAATGACCTGTGATATGGCGATGTCAGTACACCGTGAAGACCACAGGTGTTACATCAGAGCAAGATGAGAGCACTTCTAAAACTGCACAGAACACAGCACACCAAACCACGACACGACACGACACGACACGACACGACACGACACGACAAAATACCACATTTACACCACACGACACAACACTAATTTCTTGTGATACATACATAGTGGCAAGGACTGTAACAATATATATATAACAGAATAATTGCAGACATACATACATATTATGTAAATACCTGTGTATACGTACATACATACATACTGTAACAGACTAATTGCATACATACATATGTAAATACCTATACATACATACATACATACATACATACATACATACATACATACATACATACAGATGTCTTGTGGTATGGCGATATCAGTACATCATGAATGCCACAGCCGGCTGTCTCTCCAGAACGAGAACACTGCACTTCTAAAACGGAACACAGCACAGCACAGCACACACCACAAAGAAATGCCCTGTGATGAGGCGATATCAGTACATCGCGAATACCACAGCTGCTACACCACAGAAGAGAGAGAGAGAGAGAGAGAGGGGGGAGAGAGATTGGGGGGGGGGGGAGGGAGAGAGATGGGGGGGGGGGAGATCTCGGAGGTCCGGTTATGAGGCCCTGTGATGAACACCCGCAGTGACACACAAAGTAAGGCTTCACCTTTAACTGTCTCCCCTGTTGTTCACTCGTTCTTGTCATTTGTCCGATCCACAAAAGTCCAAGAATGACTTCTCAGTGGAGCAGCGTAATTAAGGGTGCCGCTGTGTGAATAGAACTGAAAGGAGTGTGTGACCAGTGGAGATGAGAGGGTGGGGGGGGGGGGGCAGGGGAGGGGTGACGGGGCAGCGGAGAAGGGGCTTTGGGAGGGCATCGGGTGGGCGGAACTGGTAATCAACGTTCAAGTGTAATATTAGTAATTAATATTGTTACACGGTAAAGGTGTACTCGTCGCGTCATTTCTTTCACACTGGAAACCATGCAGATGCAAATTGTAGGTGAAAAATGTTGTGTGGCATTGTGAAGATTGCTTCAGTCGGAACTTTCCAACTGTTGGGCGTGTTGTGAGGTTTCATGTGTTTTCTTTACCGCAAGGGTGGTTTCAGAGACGGGGGAGGGGGGAGAGAAAGAATAGGGGAAGGGGTGGGGCGGAGGAGGGACGGCGGGTGTATATTGAAGTTCAATTATTTTATTCCAATCTTTTGGGGGCATAGGAAAGAAATAAAAAAAATACAAAACGTACATCGCGTGCAGTACATTACATACATACATACATACATACATACATACATACATACATACATACATACATACATACATACATACATACATACAGACGGACAGACAGACAGACACTGAGACAGATCAATTTTTAAAAAAGAAAGAAAGAAAAGAAATGCAAAGCGTACATCGTGTGCAGTACATACACAAGTTACGCAAACATACATTCTTTCATAAATATCTACCTAAAATCATGCATACATACATAAACAATTTGAAAAAAAAAAAAGGTTTAGACACATCTTGGCACCGTTGGCCCGAAATCATGTCACAAACAGGTTTCACTTTCAGGGCCTTCTAGTCTCGAGTCCAACGTCCAAGCAGCTGAGCTGCCAGGCGTGGGGGGGTGGGGGGGGGGGAGGGGATGGTAGGAGGAAAAGTTTATGAACATCTTTGCACTGTTGATCCGAAATTATGTCACTAGCAGGCACCCATCACCAACCAAATGACACCCTTCGTTTTTGACGACCAGTTAAGATCAATAGACGGAAAAATAACCCGTCATTAAGGTGTACATGATTTCCCGTCGGGATTTTTCTGGTCACGTGCTACCAGCATTCCAGCATCGACCAGGCACGTGCAACTCGGCAGACACTGCACGTGCACTTTGCATACTCTGCACGCAGCTCGGGTGGAGCTGGAGGGCTGTGATTACCACATGTGTTCCACGTGTGGCGTCATATGGGTCCGTCAGAGCCGAGTGTGCGTGAACTGATTAAATAGATATCGAATGAGATTATAATACCCAGCCTTTACAGGCAGTCACACGGCATAGAATATAGAGTGGTGACACATAATTCAAGTTTGGAGTCTAAACAAAGATTAGTACCCCCCCCCCCACCTCTCTCTCTCTCTCTGTGCCATCTGGTGATGAAAGAGGTACCGACGGTTAACATAATGAGTAAACAATAGGAACAGGAACATACTGAGATTTACTACATTTCGGCAGACATCGATGACCTTGATGAGAGAGAGGCGAGACGCCGGGGCGGGCAGGTTCGGGGTAAATCCTGTTGACCTTGAGGTTCGAAATTGATGCCGTGTGCATGTGCTCCAATTTCAAAACAACTGTGTCAATAAGTATGCCTTTGGAAAATGAAGCCTTATTGATTCATTTATTTCTTGACATCAAAGGCATGCGACTTTACCGGAGAGCCACCGTGGAAACGTTTGAACCACAGTGGCAAAAGTAGGCCTATCTCGTCCAGTTCATAAGAAAGATCGTATTTGCCCACCACCGTTTTTTGTTACTCTCTTTATGTCTTGCCGAATATTTTTGTATAAAAGATTTGATTTGTAGCAAGGACTGGCAAGCAGACGAACTGGAACCGAAGCACTACGTCAACAGTTGATCACATCCGCAAAGTAGTTCTCGGGAAACGTGTGTCTAGTATGATCATCGTCGGTTTAGTTCTACATTTTTAGCGTGTTGTTAACAGCAGCTTAGATATCTGTATTGCCAAAGGGGAGCCGAGGTGGCCGAATGGTAGAGCGTTGGACTTCTAATGCTCGGGTCGTGAGTTCGTATCCTGGCTGGGGCCAAATATTTGTGCTAGCTTTTTCATCGTTGCCCCGTCTTTGATATCACCCGTATGTGGTGGAAAAGGACGTTAACCCCCAAACACCCACCCGCCCCGTATTGCCAAAGACATGGAAAAGGTCACCGGGAGATAAGTGACGCTTTTCCGACAATTTTTCCACACTGTGGCCGACACTCTGTGTGTGTGTCGACACTGTGTGTGTGTGTGTGTGTGTGTGTGCTAATCTTAGCCTGAGTTGTCTTGTGATCTTTACACTGTGATGTGATATGTGATATGAGGATGTAATAATTGTGATGTTGCGATAACACTAATGTGATGTGATATGATGATGATGTAATGATATATGTTGTGGTTATATATGTTGTATGTTATATATGTTGTTGTTATAATATTATATGATATGAGTTGTATTGTGATCTCTACACTGTGATGTGATATGAGAGATGAGTATGAGGATGTAATAATTACGTGATGTTGTGTTAATACACAATGATGTGATATGATGATGATGTAATGATATATGTTGTGATATGAGATGATGTATACGATAATTATAGTTTTTTTAAACCTTTATTATTTGGTCGTATTTTGAGCCCGTCCAATGACCCATCTTAATTGCCCTCAAGGGATAAATAAAGTATTATTGAATTGAGACGAGATGGCGAGACGTCAAAGTCTAAGCGAGCTGTCCGCTGATCCACGTTCCGACTCAACTGCACTGCTAACCACACTACACCCGACCCCCGTACGACTCCAAGGACATGGTAATTTATCGGAAAAGGCATATTGAAACTTTTGGGTCATTTCCATACTGGAACAAAACATCAATTGACTCGGTCCATTCTCCCAACAGGGGAGATGTTGATGCTCATAACTCGACATTCTCCCGAGCCAGTGTACCGCGTCCGCAAGGAAAACAACTCCTTGTTTACGGAGTATTACCCCCCTTCGTCCTTAACACTTCAACTGCCGGCGTTCCGGCTGGAGCGGTTGTGCCCTCCGGCAGACAGGTTTAACCCGTTTTCCTACCACGTAAGTTTTACCAAGAGACCTATTCCCCTGCCCACGTGTGTGGTGGGGGGGGGGGGGGAGGGGGGCTGGGATAGCCAAACGGTAAAGCGTTGGACTCTCAATGCTCGGGTCGTGAGTTCGAATCCCGGCTGGGGCCAAATGTTTGTGCTGGCTTTTTTCTCGTTGCTCGGTCTTTGATATCACCCATACGTGGTGGAAAAGGACGTTAAACTCCCCCAAACCCACTCACCCACCCCCAGCCCACGTGCGCAAAATATACAACAGGGAGCTCGATAAACGCATCGTCTGCTCGCGTAGGCACTTACAAATGTTAAAAACAAAAACTGCTTGAATGACACCCCATACTGCCACAAAGCAAAATCATTCAAAGAATGCTGTGGTGCGAATACACCTTATGTAGCACGCGAGGTGACGTCAGTCCCCAGGGCCAGTTACTCCACTGCACTTCCGGCACGCTGCAGGCCAAATAATACAACTGCACGTGGCCTCAAAATGTTTAAGGAAAAAAGACGTCGACTTTAGCTAGATACACCAACCAGAGGTATTTCATACCATTTAAAATTCAACTTGACATACAAGGAAATGGTGGCTAGTAAGGTAGGAAAGTCTTGACGCGTTTCGCCAGAATTTCACCGGCTCATCAGCCACCTTAGGTCAAGACAGAGCGGGAAGAATTGGTAAAAATATATTTCGGAAATAACCATGACTGAATGCTAACACGGAGGATGAATGAAAGTGAGAATAAGCAAATACCTCACATAGTGTTGTTACTTCAATATGGCTGTGTTTGACGGGCCTATATTATATTCCCTATCAACCTCAGGCATCATCGTCACCCATGAAAATGTGTCAATCTAGTAACAAACATTACCATGCATAGACCATTCAAGGGTACGTACCTGACAGGAGTTAAAAAAAACCGTGAATGTCTCCTTTCCGCTCAGGCCTCACAGGGGTAATGCTAGTCTACTTTCTGTTTAGGCCAGAAAGCCTCTTCACCCAACTCCAATCGCATCACATTTGCCTCTCGTGCGCAAAAAGTCCCAGCTTCACTGGCAGCTCGCCTCCTCTTGCTACCCCCTGGCATGCACCTTGCCCTACCAAATAGAAAAATCATTAAAATCACGCTTGTCAGTGACAACAAAAATCACTACAGACTAGCACGCGCGCAAACCAGGGTGCTTCAAAGAAACACTGCGCTTGACCCTTGACCCCACTCTCAGTTTGTGTTTCTACGCCTGCATCGAATCTGGGCGCTTCATGCGTAATGCAGCTTAAGACTGAAAGTAACTCGGAGTCATTCGTGGCATGTTGCACTCGGAGAACGGGTGGGTGGGTGTTTGCCGGGAGTTTAAAGTCCTTTTGCACCCTGTATGGGTGATATCAAAGACGAGGCAACGAGAAAAAAGGCCAGCACAAATATCTGGCCCCGGATGGGATTCGAACTCACGACCCAGTGAAAGTGAAACGCTTTATCCGTTACGCTTGGCAGGACGGGGAAATCTCCGTGTGTGGTACGGAATGTGTTAAAAGGAGTTAGCAATCACAGCTTTAGGGAGGGCTGTGAAGGGGCGGTAACTGGCATATGATAACAGCAGCGGTGAAAGGGTAACAGGACTTTGATGGAATGAAAACAAGAGAGTGATGCAGTGAAGAGGGAGACAGAGAGAGAGAGGAGGGGGGGGGGGGGTGAATTTCAAAAACAAAGCGATAGAATCGAACTCGGCCCTGACACAAGGTTAAAGGCGCCTTTGTCGCATAAATTAAAGTAGATGAAAATTGTACCAGCACCGCGCCCCAAACCCGCGTGGACTGAAAGAAAACTACAAGTAAAAATGTACGTTTTCATTTCCACTTGGCTTGAACAAAACCGCATTACACTCTTGACTATTTGTGTGTGTGTGTGTGTGTGTGTGTGTGTGTGTGTGTGTGTGTGTGTGTGTGTGTGTGTGTGTGTGCTCGCGCGCGCGCGCTTTTGAATGTAAAGCGACAAACAAATTTCCTTTGTACTTCAGAGACGAATAAAGATTTTGTCACTCACGATTCACAACACAACACAATAACGTACAGTATAATCCAGGCGCACTTCACTTCGGACACTAACACAACAGTATTAAAGAAGCTCTTTTCGTATTGGGAATGGGTATAGCATTTAAAGTGGAAGGCATGTCACGAACACAACGGTTATTTCAGGCCCTAAAAGCTTGAATTTTCTGTCAATATATATATTTTTTTAAAATTCGTTTTGTTGTTATTGTTGTTGTTGTTGTTTGGCATATATATATATAACTAGAAAATACACTCCTTGAAAACTGTGATCAACTATTATTATTAACAATACATGGAGCCCAAATTTTCGGACCCTCCGCGGGCCCTTCATCAGGGGAATACATATATACAAAAAGTGACATACATACATACATACATACATACATACATACATACATACATACATACATACATACATACATACATACATACATACATACACTGGGACTTACGTACATAGACAGCTATTTCTGTACGTGCATCCTTCTCTAGATCCGCATCTGGACGTACTTACATCATAGCATAATTTTCTGTCAATATATTTTTTAATTCGTTCTGTTGTTGTTGTTTGGCATATCTCACATATATAACAAAAAGTGACATACAGACATACAAACATACAGACATTCATACACTGGGACTTCATACATACACAGTTATTTCAGTAGGTGCATCCATCTCTAGATACGCACGTGGACGTACTTACATCATACCGGCCGTAATTTTCTGTCAGTAGCTCGTGTCAGTCGGGTCTCTTGGAACAAGTGTATCAGGAGTATCCATCCCCTGTAATTCACACCTTCAAAAACACAGTATGCGACGTGGAAAATTAATGTGAAGACATATTCTTCAGGAGGGTGGGTGTTTGGGAGTTTTACGTCCTTTTTCACCACATACGGGTGATATCAAAGACGGGGCAACGATGAAAAAGCCAGCACAAATATTTGGCCCCAACCGGGATACGAACTCACGACCCGAGCATTAGAAGATATTCTTCAGGAACATCACCTTTTCGCGACATACTCTTTTTAGTCAGATGACTTACATCAGTATCATCTGAATCGTCTTTTATACCGATAATATTCATGTTGTATTTATACCGATAATATTCATGTTGTATTTATACCGATAATATTCATGTTGTATTTTGGATTAAAGGGCAGTGGAGCAGTACGCCGCATAGTTTCAAAACACTAAGATGCACTAATGTCATCACAATCATGTTCTTCAATATTTCGATGCACTTTCAAAATTAAACGGCAATAAGTTATACTATGTAGTTATAGCGGATTATGCGGAAGTATTTCGTGATTATTAAAAAAAAAATGCAATGCAATAAACCTCTCTCTCTCTCTCTCTCTCTCTATATATATATATATATATATGTGTGTGTGTGTGTGTGTGTGTGTGTGTGTGTGTGTGTGCGTGTGCGTGTGCGTGTGCGTGCGCGCGTTTGTATACGTGTGCAACAATTATCATATTTAGCGTCATATAAAACAAAACTAATACGGAATAATCTTTGTTGCTTTTTGTCAGTGTCGTTGTTTGTTTCCTGCTTGATTGTTTATGTTCGTTTGTTAATTGTTGTTGGCTTTCTACTTAATTCTAGTGCTGTTACATTCAGCCGCACAGCAAAGGGCCACCAACCAAACGAACCAGCTGAAAACGAACACAGCAAAAACGCAGCCTTTCTACTCAACACGTGCATGCGTTTAGGAAGCCTCGTGTCCTGTTACCAAACTGTCAACCGCCCCTCCGATATGAGAATTAATATTTTCCTTCCTGTGGCTCGCACCGCAAACTCTCCCCGCGTTGATGCTTCCATTTTCCTAGGCCCTGCTGATAGACAAGAGCGGCGGCGGGGCTGAGAACTTTCCCTGGTCTCTCATTGGCTAAAAACAGACGACAAGCTGGAGTCGATCGATAAAAGTGCCGAGAAAGTCCCGCCTCCCTGGCACAGCTTTGAATAGGCGAGGACACAGCGCGGCGACAGTGAATAGGTTGACACCCAAGTGTCGCGGGCAGAAGATTGACAGTCGAAATGGCCGAGCGGTGAAGAGCAGACGACAATTTTGACTGGTCGCCGGGAGTTTTAGCTGTCCGAATGACAGGGCTTGTCAACACTGACGAAAACTTGATTTGATTTTCTCCCCAAAGCGTGGTGGAAGTGCGTTGTGGTGTGCAGTGGCTTTTACCCGGGGTTGCAGTTTTGTGACAGGCACGTGTAAGGCAGGAGAAGGCAGGCCTGACACCTTCATGTGACTTCTCAAACTTCCTACAACGGTCACAATCAGTCGTGTGGTTGGCAGGGGACTGCTTGTGAGCGTCTGCTGTGCTGCGAAAGAGTTGTGATAGCGGGATTTCTGTCCTCTCAGTCTGTGGAGCCCCTCTGACCACATGCTATTATTGTGTCAACACTGTTGAGGCCTCAGTCACAGAGTTCAGCGTCGAGTTCTTCACCCGGTTGTTGCGACTAGCAACGGATTTAGACCGGCAGCCAGAAGCCGACAGCCACAAACACGGAAACCTGTGAGGTTTATGAGACGAGGCTACGTTCAGAGTGTTGTACGCACGTGTGCCGACGGGGAAAAGGGTTTGGCAGTTTTGTAACAGTCACGCTGCGTTTACCGACTACAAGTAGTGTTTTCGCGAGCTTGTGACGTTGATCTTTTTCCTGTTGGACAATTCATTTTGAAATTTGAGGTGAGTGTGTATTTTTCATTTTGACTTTTGACGTGTATGTGCTCTGACTGCATTGGTGGTGGATTTAAGGAAGGTGTGTGTGTGTGTGTGTGTGTGTGTGTGTGTGTGTGTGTGTGTGTGTGTGTGTGCCCTACCTAGCACTGATGTCATATCGAGGGGCACGTATATCAGTTATAGGTCATATCAAAACATCCTCCTTATATTATACACACGTGAGAGGTGCCACAGGACTCAAATAAGTCTGCTACGCAGTGATGTTGCCAGGATTTTTTTCTTCGGCGATTTCGCCGAAACAGCCATGAAAGTTTCGGCTTTTTACAGAAAGTTTCGGCTCTCTCTGCCGAAGCAGTTTCACAAGTTTTCCGACTAGATTCCCTACTGTTACGTGCTCCCTCCACCTCCATGAATTAAAGATGTTCTGTAGATACATATCCTCAAAGTTGTGTTTTCTTGGAAATTAGTCCAGCCAGCACAGGAATATCGCAGAAACGGACATAATCGAGCCGATTCACTCGTGAAAACTTCGGCTCGGCCGGCCGACATGACAGACAGATTATCGGCTTTTTTAAATTCGGCTTTTAGCCGAGATCCGACCCCAAACGACATCCCTGCTACGTATAAAAATGTTTTTGAAGGGGTTGAGTGCTGGATTAACGATTTTCTTAACATGATGACTTCAGCCCAAAGTACTGCTGAACTTAAACCAAGAAGATCACAATAGAAAGCCGAGATATGTGCGGGCGTCCGAAAGGCACGATGTTACACACCACCAAAAACAGTTAGAAACATAGGTAAGTCGAAATGTTAGCCTTTGAAATAAACATTAATGGTCATTAAAGAGAGTTAGTTTATGTATTTGGCGGGCTACTGCCTCGGGTTATATTAGTAACAAAGAGTGATATACAGGTACCGTTATCAGTTGATGTCACACTTGTACATGTAGTAACTTATGCAGGTTCGTGCGAAGGTCAGCGATGAACGACTGTCATTTGTCAAATATCAGCTTAACACTTGCTTAAAAGGTGGGTAATTCAGTGAAACAGTTCTTTGAAATTACACATTTCAAACAGTTGATGGCATATGATTAGAAACATAAATTCTCCTTTGCTCTTAATCAGTTAACTTGAGGCCACCCGGCTTCACTTATTTTCAAGAGTGCATAAAGTCACAGAGCGGTTTTCAGCCTCTGATCAGAACACCAGCAGCGCGTTTGCGACAAATCTTGTAAAAGACAATAATTAGCTGTAGAATAAGTCAGAAAATCTACCCATACCCCAACCGCCTCTCCCTTCGCCACTTCTCTCTTTCTCACCAGTGATTTGTTTGTCTAGTTTCCCATCGAGATAACAATGTTGTTTGTCTAGTTTCCCATCGAGATAACAATGTTGTTTGTCTAGTTTCCCATCGAGATAACAATGTTGTTTGTCTAGTTTCCCATCGAGATAACAATGTTGTTTGTCTAGTTTCCCATCGAGATAACAATGTAAACTTCCTAAGGTTTTCTCAGTCCAACAGTTGGCCGTAAATTACAAAACAGACAGAACAATTTCTTTCTTCTTCGCCTAGTCAGCATTGTTCCAGTAACGTGGATTAACATCCGCTTCGAGATAACAGCCTCGCATTAGTATGCTCAACCTAACATCATTTCAACTAATCAGTGTTAGTTTATTTGTTCATCTATTACCAATAGCCCCCTTCTCCCCCTCCCTCCCCCCCCCCCTCCCCCCGCAATCCTCCCACCTCCACCCGCGCCTAACACCTCCTCGCCTACCATGTGTTCCCCGCTATAATTTAATGACATAGACAATTAATCTTAATGATTTTTCCGTCTCGTCTTAACCGCCCACTTTGATGTCGATGAAGCGTGGGAGATGCGGTTAGCACTGCTCCACTGCGTGTGAATAATCAATAGTGTTGTAAATGGACCTCACGATCGAACAGACAAGATTTATGCAGATTTTTTGTTTTGTTTTGTTTCGGGTTTTTTAAAACTCAATTCCTACCAAGTAAGTTTGTAAGTGTGCACCAGAAGCCTCACCAAAAATAAAAAATAAAAAAATCGTAATCAGTTTATGTCTGTGTGGATTTAAATTTGGCTCGGTAGAAGTGTTGTACTTTGATTCTACTCGTGTTTACTGCAGCACGAGCCGTCAAGGAACCGTTAATCTTGCCGGATTTTTCGCATACAGGGCCAAAACCGAAAAAGAGTGAAAAACAAAACAAAACAACCCCCCCCCCCCCTAAAAAAAAAAAAAAACTGGGATACTCGTTCGCAGTACGAACTGTATTAAATACTGTAATTCCAAGAATTGTCAACTTTGCGATATTCGTTGGTTGGATGTTTTAACGCCCCTTTATGGTGTAACGTCCTTCTCCACCACATAAGGGTGACACCAAAGACGGAGCAACAAGGAAAAAGCCAGCACAAATGTTTGGCTCTCAGTCGGTACTCGAACTGACGACCCAAGCATTAACAGTTCAGCGCCTTACCACCTCGGCTATCCATCCTTTAGATGTCTTAATAGTCTGTCTGGCAAAGTTTGAGTTTTTGAAATTTGCACTGAATTTTTGTTTATTTATTCAAAATAAACAGGCTGAAGATTTAGGACGCTAGAAGTAATTTGATGTTGCTGTTGTTTGCCTTTCTTAGGGTTATTTATTTATTATTTATTTATTTATTTATTTATTTATTTATTTCACGATAATTGTGAAGTACCGTCCACTGCCGAGGGCATCATCGCTAATGTTACTTTAATTACGCCATGCACTTTCATTTGTCGTGTGCTAATTTTATCCCTGAAAAAAACATTGCTGTATTACTGCCGGCTTGACTCCCATACAAAGTTCACACTGCTAATTTATAGCGATGACAATAAATCATCAGAACCAACAAACCGGCAACTAACCTTCAAAACCTTGTGCAATAAAACCTCATAACATTGTATAGTGTGCATGTACTTTTAGATGTGCCGCTTATTTTAGAAAGTTCTTATGAGACAGAAAGGCCTGCGTGTCTTTGTTTCCATGTAGCAAGTAGGAGAGTGCCAAGGAACGATTTTTCTGAATTCCTATTTCAATACAGTCAGCCATTCTTTCAATATAGTAACATGAGTGTCAGAGAAATTTCACCGAGCTGAATTGTATGTATAGTCAACACAAATGATGTGTCAAAGTTCACATTACATTAAATTACATTACATAACAGTACATTACACGCAGTGAGGGTGTCGACTGCTGTAACTGTTCGATTTCATCTACGTTACTTTTTCCCATTCTTCCCGGCTGGGGCCAAACATTTGTGCTGGCCTTTATTCTCGTTGCTCCGTCTTTGATATCACCCCTACGTGGTGGAAAGGACGTTAAACTCCCAAACACTCCCCCCCTACCCTTTTCCCATTCTTATGCCGCGGCATAACTGTGCCTATCGTTAACCGCTGCGGATTTCAGTCTTGCCAAATAATAACTTGAGTGATGAGTTTCACCAGTAACAATGTACGACATGTGGAACGCATTGCGTATTGACCGACGTGTGATACACACTGGGCATTTGTCAAAGTAACATCGAAGCGTCGGGGAGCCAGGATAACCGAATGGTAGAGCGTTGGATTTTCAATGCTTGGGTCGTGAGTTCGAGTCCCGGTTGGGGCCAAATATTTGTGCTGGCCTTTTTCCCGCTGCCACGTCTTTGATATCACCCTTAAGTGGCAGAAAAGGACGTTAAATTCTCAGACACCCACCCCTTATGCGGCGGAAATAACTAAGTCTATCGTTTACTGCTGTGGCTTCAGACTTGCCATATAATAACTTCAGTGCTGAGTTCCACCAGTAACAATGTACGACATGCGTAACGCATTGCGTATTGACCGACGTGTGATACACACTGAGCATTTATCAAAGTAAACGGTCATTTATCGAAGCATCACGGGGGTGAAACAAAATGGACCGGCGTTTTTCCTGTGCTGTGCCTCTCCAAATCATTGCAGCGTCAACCAGCGGCTTCCCACGTCATAGCACCGCGTTATTTCCAAATTCAAAACGCCATAGCACCGAGGAAACGCTTCGGATTTTCAGTTTTCGGTTAGAACGATTGAAAGGTGCCGTTTTCCAACCAGAGACCGACTTGTACTGATACATTACTTCAATCTAAAGCTGTGTGTCTGCTTATGTTTTACAATAACGGCTTTAAACGAGAGCAATCGTCATGGAAACTTTTGAAGCTAAGCGGCATAGCAACGGGAAATGGTCGTCCATTTTGATATCACCTGTGAGCATGGATAGGACAGGGCCCGCATGTCGGGGTTAGGGAGTTTAGCCCCGGGTTAGAGTCTAACCTCGAACTAAACTGGTCTAGCTCTTGGTTAAATTTTCTGTAGTTTTTTGTTTTAAATCAGGAATCGGGTCCATTCCAGCAAGGTGCCTATGCCGTTATAGAAGGATTTTTGTCTTTCTTTCTTCGCTTCCTTTTTTATGGGATTTCTTTTGTCCTAGTCTGGGTTTTACCGGTAGCCGTGGGTTAAATTAACCTCGAGTTTTACGTACGGGCCCTGGGGTTGCTGCATTGCGGTTGCTCCCTTTTTGTATAACAGCAACGGCAAAATTTGATTTTAAAAAAAGATCTTTGCTTCAGTAGCTTCTGCCATGGTTGCACACGCTATAGCGTAACAGATATGATATGGGGTCCTTTGTACGCAGTTCAGAACTCAACCCTGTGAAGAATCCGTTTGCACAGCACGCACGGCACCTCAGTATTAAGGTAGATTTCTCGAGCTGTGTTCTGACGCGTACGTTGACGGCATCGCACGTGATCTTGGGCAAGTAACCCACATCCCTGAGCAGTCCTCTCCGTTCTGATTATCTTTCAAACTCTTAATGGCTTTTTACACTACAACCCGGGGTTCAACCCGTGTTTATCTCGACTCGGGTAAGACTGACTCGGGTCAATAGCGTTTGCACTACATTCTCTGCAAGTCTAACCCTGACGGTGACGTAGGAAAACTGACGTCATGCCCGCCGTCATGTCATGACGAAAGTATCATATCATGACGCCAGCTGCATGTCAGTTTAGATCTGAAACGCGAGTTGGTCATGGACCTGGGTTCAGCCCTGGTCTGTAGCGTCGCTTTTAACCCGGCTTGGTTAAATGTAAACGCAACAACCCGCTAAAATTGGCGAGCGTAAACACCCTCGTAGACTCGCAGCTGCTTCAGGAGAATCTCAACCCCCCCCCCCCCCCACCACCACCACCACCCCCTTCTCTACTTTGTCCTTGTACCGAGAGAACCCCCCAGTCGTTGTTCAAGCTGGGGGTAGTAGCAGCGTACTCAGAAAAGGAAGAACAGAGAGCGAAGCTAAGGAGCTGAGATAAACAGGGAAAATATTGTCGATGTGACAGTTGCTTTTGATCTCAAGGCCTGTTCGGACCGTGGTGGTGGGGGAGGGGGGGGGGGAGATATGGAGTGTGATTTACTAGACTGTCACACGGCCTGCTATGGGGTCGACACTCACTCACAAGATTCTTGCCGGCGTAAGTCGCTAACCCTCTTAAACAGAAGGTCATTGTCTTTTGGGAGCATGGGAAGGGAAGCAGTTGGTTGACGGCTCATTTGTTTCCTTGTCCGGGTAGACGTGTTCCTGGGAAACCTGTCCACTGGAACTGTTGCTGTGCTTGGCTGTTCTTTGGAAGCTTCCTTGAAAAGGGAGAATGGGGTGGGTGTTTGGGAGTTAAACGTCCTTTATTTTTACCACGTGTGGGGGATATCAAAGACAAGAAGAAGAACAAGAACCTTTATATAACAACGGTACATGTTATAGGCATATTCAGGCAATTTTCAAACTTGCCGCTGCTGTACTAAAGCTACTGTCAACAAAAAAAGAAAAAAAAAAAAAAAAAAACAAGGAAAAGAGATAATAGGTAGGGGCAAAGCGCGCGCACACACACACACACACACACACACACACACACACACACACACACACACACACACACACACACACACACGTATTGTTCACACGCAATTACACAGAACATTAATCATCTTAACAGAAATAAATGAAAGACGGGGCAACGAGAAAAAGGCCAACACAGATATTATTTGGTCCCAGCCGGGGTTTAGAAAGGGAAGAAGTAGGAATAGTAACATAGTGATTTTCGGGGGTGGGGGGGGGGGGTAAAAACTAAAAAGGGACATTTTTGTGCTTGAGTTTCCTTTGAAACTTCACAGAATTTCCAGAGTAGAACTCGTAAGTATATCGAAGAAATGCTTTGCTGGAAAACTTGTCTTGAGTACTCAATTGCTGTGCTTGAGGTTCCTGGGAAAGTTCCCAGAAACTAGGAATAGTTGTCTAATGGTTGGGAAACATGTCCAGGAGAACTGTGGACGGTGCTGGTGTTTCCTAGGAACAGTAATAGCACAATTCGAGGGTATGAAACTTCCTTGGATAAAGACAAAGAAGCAAAACCAAATAAAAGTCAGTTTTAACAGATAGTACTTCCCCCCAGAACCGTATGTTTCCAAGCTCACGCATGGAAACGTTATCTTCTGTTGGTGTATCCATTTGGTTTTAATTCATGTATCCCCAGAAGACAACCTTTTGCTTCACTTTAAACCGGGTAATGTTCTGGTACAAACAACTAAAACAAAAACTTTTACGGTTTCTAGTTTTCATTTATGTTCCCAAGAATAGAGAAAACCCAAAACGAAAGAAAAGGATGGCTTTTTTTGTCGAATGTATAAATAATAGTCTATTCCTCTCCTGTTTCCACTCCTTCACCAAGCAGCCCTTAACCTCCACCCTCACGTCTTGTGCCCCCCTCCCCCCCCACCCCCCCGTCTGTCCCCCCCCCCCCCGCCATTTCCCCCCATCATGAAAAAAAACTAGTAAATACAGCAGCTCAAACAGCTGTAAGTAAGCCGAAAACAAATGTGAGACGTTTCTACCAAACACGACAATCGCTCGGCAAACTCCGCCAAACTTCGGAAGCCGATTTGACACGAGTGTTTTGCCTCGGAGGGGGTGACTTCGATCGTCCGAACTAATTGTGTGCGTGTCATATTTCACGTTATTTAATTAGCCAGCCTCGCTGGTCAATAGTCGGGGATGCCTGAATCAGAATTAGAGATTCCTTCACAAGCTGCCGGATTATTTTAGCGTAAACTTTGCGCTTTGTAGAGGCTTGGGATAAACGCTGTGTTGTGAGCGTGCGGCTTTTTGACTGGAGATTGGTTGTGTTGCCGTAATACACTGGAGCTGTTAGTGAGTGTTTCTGCACTGGATTCTCCTTGTCTGGAACTGAGTGAGCACTTGAAACAAAAATCTGTGCTTGATTGATTGTGACAGGTTGTCGCGTTTGTTCGTTAGTAACAACATCCCCTCATCCACCCCACCCCCTTCATTTTGTATCCCCATGCCTCTCCCCAAGGCACGCGCGCGCGCGCGCGCACACACACACACACACACACACACACACACACACACACACACACACACACACACACACACACACACTCACCACCTCCCAGCCCCCCCCCCCCCCCCCCCAACACACACACACACACACACCCAGCCCCCCAGTAGTGATTTTAATTAATTTTGAGCAAAGCGCGTTGTGTTTCTAACGCTTTTCTAAGTTAATTCTATTGGCAGTCAGTTGTTTGACAGTACATTTTGACGAGGGGCAAACATCTCGTCAGTCACATTTATTCAGTGTGGAAATAATCGTCTAAAAATTTTTCTAATTATGAAAATGGAGAGAAAATATTTCTGAAGGTTAGGCACTCTTTGATGATGGTTACGACTTGTATAATTCAAAACGAAAATCATGCAGGAGTTTACTTCTTTCTTTCTTTGTTTAAATATGAATGACAAACGGGCGAAAATTTTGTACAAACAATGGTTTCGGTGACATAACTAAACCTCTGTTGGTTTAATTTGTATTGATTTTCGTTTGACTGAGACCGTTTGGAGCTGTTCGGTTCCATGGAAATATAGTTTTAGCCGGACGTCTTCACAGACAATATTATTTCTCAATTAGTGTTAACAGCGTCGGTGACGATCTGCGGTTTCCTTTTCTTGCATCGTTAAGTTTCTCAGTAGAAAATCAGATATAGACATTTTCTGATAAAGATATCGACTAAAAAATGGAAGAAGAATTAGTCTCATCAAGTTCAGTGACAGTCAACTGTAGAGCGAATTTTCCCCGTTTTCTCGACCGGTCGTCTTACACAGCTTTGTCTGTCTGTCTGTCTGTCTGTCTGTCTGTCTGTCTGTCTGTCTGTCTGTCTGTCTGTCTGTCTGTCTCTGTGTGTGTGTGTGTGTGTGTGTGTGTGTGTGTGTGTGTGTGTGTGTGTGTGTGGGTGTGTGAAGAGAGAGAGAGAGAGAGAGAGAGAGAGAGAGAAAGAACGCACGAACAAATGGACAAATGGACAAATTGTCTTTGACAACGTAGTAAAAATGTATTTTCAAACCGGGCGCTGATTTATAACAGAATGATCATAATATTATATACAAAGACGAGAGAGAGAGAGAGAGAGAGAGAGAGAGGAGAGAGAGAGAGAGAGATGACTGACAGGGGGTCCCGCCCTGGTAGTCCAGGTTTCACCTGCCGTTATCACTGTGCACACACACAAAACGATAACTCCTCCGCACACTCTGTTAAGAGTTATCGATCTTTGGTCATGTTTTCTCTCGTTTTCGGCAATATTCCCTCCCGGGTTACAATCACATTTCCTTTCCCTCCTGTCGACCTGAGGTAGTGGACAAAATGGGATCAAATGTTGGGGCATATTTTTATATTTTGCATCATTATTTGACTATGTGATTGTTTCTTTCACGTGTAGTGGTTTATCACTGAAAGTAATACGTCCAAAATTTAAATGTACCGACCAATATATATATATGTGCGTTGGTTGATAAATAAAATTGAAACTGATATTGCCTTTAACAGTGAGACATGTTACTCTCTTGAACATTGAACAACGTATTGCTTACTGATTTCAGGATTTGTTCGCCTCTGCGTGAGAGCAGGCGTTCGGGAAAGAAGAATTAAAGACTAAAAACATTGTTTATGTCCGTTCGAAATTTCTCATTTTTTTTATTTTTACATTGGCAGCGTTGTGTAAGAAAAGAGCAGCCCTTGAAGCAATACTGGAACTGGTGTAGTGTCACTGGCAGAACTTCTGAATAAAGAGTTCATGCAAATTATTAACGACATAACATCACTGAAACGTTTAATTTAACATCGATTTAATTATACGTTATCACGACAAAATTGCCGCCTTTCAAAGAACAAAAAATACAAATGGTTTCTGTGTTTATTTTTTCATGTGATGTTAATGTTCCGCTTCATGGCCTTGCACTCGAGAAACCCAAAGCTCATTAATGTTGTGGTGGGGGGGGGGGGGTCGGGGGGGGGGCGGAGGAGTGGGAGGGCAAAACAGAACTAGAAGTCTGCCTGATTGTACTTTTTTTTTTCATTTACTGGTCATTTACTAGTTGCTCCCTCCGCGCGTTCGAGCTGTTAAATTAAAGTCTGATATCTCAACATTACTTCGGCTTCGAAAAACACAACTTCTGTTTCGTAACTTTTGCACCAACGAGTCTGTCGTACACTTATGTTGTGCCATAGACTAGAGTAAACAGTTTTCTATTTACATGCAATAAACGGATAATTGTTGACCGCGCGAATGACTGAGAGCCATTTCTACAAGGACTATTCACTGTAGTTACTACTGTCGTGTAGTGTTGGTGACAGCTTACGTAGCGTAACGATGCAATGGTCAGTGCGCTCATGACTCGTACATGTACAATATTTGAAATGGTGTGGTAGTGGTAGTTTTGTGTAGTAGTGTTGCTTGCGATAATTAGTGTATCTGCTGTTTTTCCCGCATAACTGGTAGTTCGGTACTTTGCCTACATGTAGCCTACGTGTGTGTGCGTGTGTATATGTAAGCTGTTTTCTATGAGTATTGTGTGTTTGTTTCTTGGTGTGCAACGTTTCTTCTTGTGTGGTTGCTTTATGCTGCCTGAGTGTTGTCGACTGTGCCTGATTTGATTTTTGTCATTATGTACGTTGTGTACATGTATAAGCGCCCTGTAAGTCTCCTGTATTATTATTATTATTATTATTATTATTTAAATGCGCGTACCTTGCCGCCAGCTTCTGTCTGCTCAAAGTCTGTCTGTCTGAGACTGTGACTACAGTTTTTGGTGTAAGTTGTGTCCGCTGGCTTCCTGTTTCTGACAGGATTCAGTCAGCACAAAATCTGCACCCTTTGCTACAAATGTTTGCATGGTTCTGCATCATCCTACCTTTCTGAACTGATCCAACTCTACACTCCGTCACGCTCCCTCCGGTCTTCAGCTGACACTCTTACCCTCAACATTCACTGCACTAAACTTTCTACCGTTGGCACTAGAGCTTTCTCCTACACTGGTCCTTTAGCCTGGAATTCTCTCCCTCATTCACTCCGCCAAGCACCCTCCCTTGGCCCTTTCAAGAAAAACCTCGAAACCCATCTGTTTTCTGCCTATATCAGCATTTGACTGTTCAGGTTTGCATCGTGTGTGTGTGTGTGTGTGTGTGTGTGTGTGTGTGTGTGTGTGTGTGTGTGTGTATGTGTGTGTGTGTGTGTGGTTGCGCCCTGACCTTATCGCTTTATAAATTGTTGTGTACATATATTTCTTCCTATTCACTTATTTTTAAGCGCCTAGAACTGTTATTTTTCAGAAAGGTTATAGCGCTTAGACGTACTGTCATTATTATTATTATTATTATTATTATTTATTTATTTATTTTACTACTTTATTATCCCTTTCGGGAAGATTCGGGATGCTTCCCCCGGAGGAAGCGCGTCGCCGCGGTGCAGCGCCACCCAGTACATATCCTATATACTTTTTTTTAAAAACAATTTTGCAGTTTTGCTGAGGGAGGAAAGCCGGATAACCCGGTGAGAAACCCCTGATAAGCAGGCCGGCAGCCAGGAAAAACCGGTATCACATATCACAAGCTCGAACTGGGCTCGAACCCACGCTTCATCGCCATGATATTGGTGACGGCCGTTCAGTAGCGCAGCAGCTAAATCCGACGCGCTGCCTATTAGACCACCGCGCACCCCATTATTATTATTAAAGAGTGCCCTAAGCATCTCAACGACTTATAAGCCTCGAAATGCTGGATCTTTGACCAGTAAACTCATCTCTAAAAATTATCACGGAAAAGTTACGAACGAGAACCTAGCCTTAATGGGTGTCAAAACAGTCTTGCGTAACTGGTCCGTGACTTTCTTACTGGTATTTTATTTTTTTTCAACGATTTGTCGGCCTGGAAATGCTGGAACATATCCCTTTAAACACACCTATAAATTAACCCGGAAACTTTACGAGCGACTGCACAGCGTGTATGGGTGTCAAAACAAACCTGCACGGTTGGTCCGTAACTTTGTTATTGTAATTTTTATTTTTATTTTTGTCACCACCAGCAAAACGATGAGGCCCATACCACGCCTGTACTTTATCACTGACACTCTTACAGTTGTATATCGAGGTATGTTTATTTTTGATATCGCAACAGATGGTTGTAGTCGAGTGTTTCAGAGTGACTTTGTACAGTGAATTGTTGGGCGGTACGTATAGAACACGTGCTCTCTCTCTCTCTCTCTCTCTCTCTCCCGAATGGTAGAGCGTTGGACTTTCAATGCTCGGGTCGTGAGTTCGAATCACACACACACACACACACACACACACACACACACACACACACACACACACACACACACACACACACACCTTTCTGAACAGCGTTACAATAACTTTTGCAAGGGGAGAGGGCGGCCGGGGGTTGGGGTGGGTGGGTGGGTGAGGGATATCTTTGCTAACAAAAAAAATAGATTCGGTAGATCGGATAAAGTAATTATTTTCAGGTGTTGTTGCTTACATTGCTAACTATTATGTAGAAAGTCGTCTGGAACAGTTGCTTTTGTGACTGTGCCTGTGAACTCTATTTATTATCATTAATATTATTATAACTCTATTTCAGAGATTAGTACAGCTCCGAGTGTAACACACTGACCTTTGATGGCCGCGCAAACGAGCAAAACTCAGCCGTCCGTAAACGGCGTCCTCCGTGTTTCCCTTGTCGGCTGCTCGAAGCTACAAGGTCGAGTGTAGTCACCACCGGCTATGTTCAGCGTTTTTTCTTCAGTCAGCTGGGGGAGCCGGGGTGGCCGAATGGTAGAGCGCTAGACTTCTAAAGCTCGGGTCGTGAGTTCGTATCCCGGCTGGGGCCAAATATTTGTGCTGGCTTTTCATCGTTGCCCCGTCTTTGAATCACCCGTATGTGGTGGAAAAGGACGTTAAACCCCCAAACACCCACGCACTCCTCTTCAGTCAGCTGAACGCAAGCCACCAGCTCAAGAGAACAATCATTGATCTTAGAATTAAGGCCTTTAACTTGCTTCCGTGTTGTAGTGTCTGCCTCGCCTTTGATATCAACCGTATGTGGCCAACCCCCCC